>VMKM01001626.1:0-125476 GCA_008360985.2 Macquaria ambigua | reverse complement strand
AGAGTTCATTGTAATCAATAAGCAAGGGTATTGTCAGGGTGAATGTGCTGCATTAGAACAGAATACTTACTGATCAAGCACAATGACGTCCTCATGTTGGGTGTACTGCTTTGCCAAGCGCAGGGCAAGATCATTGGCCTCTGAACTGTCAGAAGAACAGATTAATTATATTAATTATATATATATATTATAATTCAGGAATACTATTCTGTGTGTGTGTGTGTGTGGGGGGGGGGGGTGTATTAAACAGCATTGTTTACCCAGAGTTAACAAAGTAGAAGACACACAGTTTCTCAGGCAGGGTGGCAGACAGGCGGTCTGCATACAGGACTATGTTGTCGTGCAGGAATCGCGAATTTGTGTTCAGGATGTCCATTTGTGCTGCTGCAGCCTTTGTAATGCTGGGGTGACAATGGCCCACTACAATAGAAAACAGTGTGTTACTAACGCATTAAAACTTTCTGCCACTAGGAGGCAGGAGTGTATTATACTGTGCTTTATAAATGTAATAAATATGGACTATGCACTGGATGATAAATGTTTTACCATGATGAACGTTACTGATACAGTCCAGATATCGCTGGTTTTTTTCATCGAATAGATATTGTCCTCTCGCTCTTACTATTTTCACAGGGTCGTCTGAATAAAAGAGTCTACATGACTGCCTGTAATAGAGGGAATGAATACGTCTCAATAACTTTCGTGCACGCACAGCACAGTGGCACACTGCACTATATGACTATTAGCTAGAAAACCACACAATACGAGTCAGCTTCACTTTTACATACCCGACCAATCTCTTCCTCATCGCAAGAGTGTCTTCTTTCCTGAGTTTTTCTAGTGCCATGTTTCTCTGTGCGTGACCTCTTTTGTTTCTCTCTGTGTGTAACGTATACCAAAAACTGCTGAGGCAATGAACGGAAAGCTACGTAACAGCTATCAAGAGTATAACAGTTTATGGAATTGTTTTGCCAAGTCTTGACATTCACCACGCATGCGTCAGTGGTAGAGCTTTGTGTTCATTGTGCCATAGGGTTTTTTTCTATCGCAGATAAAGACAGTCTGTCTAAATTAGATAAGCATTATATTATTCTATATGTCAGGAAAAAAACTACGTCTAAAATGTTTATTTGTCGCTAAGACGTTGTTTGGTCAGTGATTTTATGCCGTAGCTTTATTTAGAAGGGCCTAACTGTGGGGCCGATAACGGGACAGAGACGTCCAAAATAAGTGTCATATATGTTGCTAAGAATGTAGTTTCAGTTGAACACGTGAATAAAGGTAATATTGGACAAGTGTGCGCTAGATAAGTATTGCGGGGTTTCCTGAAATTGCGATTTTTTTTGAGGCAGTGTATTCAAAATACCTCTGTATTGGTATCGTCCAAAGGCTATAAATACTCCGTTAAACTGCCCTCTATCCGGTGCACTGTGTGCAGCTTCGGTTGCTAAGGAACCACTGAATGCAGGTAATACATCAGGACAGCTGTAGCATGCTAGCTTACAAACAGGCTGCGTAACCAAGCTAACGCTACAACTATTTTAGATATACATTATCGACCCAGTCGTTAAATTTATTAGCGCCCCTTTTCATAGTCTAGTGTAACGAATCATGTCTACAACTGGGCACAATGACAAGCCATTAACCGGTAGCAAACGGACCGAATGTAAGCAAACGAATGCTAGTAACGTTAGTTAGGACACTTGTTATCCTATCAGCTAGGTTAGCTAACAGAACCGGCTAATAACTTTTGTGCTCCACGGACTGCATCGTGCTACTGAGCTAGCTTACTATATACTTTGCTCACCAGCTAAAGTCGGTATATTATTTAGCCAGTAAATCTAGCCCTATGTTAATAAGTCATACATTGTCAATGACAAACAGTTGTCCTGTAGCTAACGTTGGAGATAACGTTATAGGTTTTTGATTGGCTAACACAAACGTCATGTTTTTTAGGTAAGGGCCAGCTGCGCAACACTGCCTTTAAACTTATTTGTTGATTTGCACGTTAGTAAAGACGGAAAGTGTCATTAAGCCAAACCTACTTAATTAACCTAATAGTCTAAATAAAGTGTTTTGTACTATGTGTCTCGCCAGTTGATTTTGAGTATATCATAATATTAATTTGTAGTAACGTTAAAGTTTGTAGGCAAGATTGAAAAGTGATGTTAAAGTTTTAAATCAGCTGGTGGTTGACCGCACTGCTCTTGGCTGTTCCTGAGCAAATGGAGTCATTCTGTGGGGTGCAGAGCTTTAAACAGTGGCTGCAGCCACAGGATGAGATTCAGCCTGTGTCCCCGTGCCGGTGAAGTCTTCTGGCATGTTGAACTAGGCAAGCAATGTAGCACCATGTTTGCCACAAGGAGGAAGGCCCTGGAGGCCACATCTGACTGCCAACAGCAAGTGTTGAGGCAACGTTTCTTCAATGAGTAGGACTCCAAATATCATCAAGCGTTTTAATTCAGATTAAGACACATAATTTGAAGTAATACAGTTTATACATTAGTGTCTGGGTTGTGTCAGCATTAAATGTACTCTAGATTTTGGGTGCTCTGCATTTTCAAAGAGCAGTACAAGGGCGAAATAAGTGTAACGTTTATATATTGGCTTTCTGTTTTAGTTTCAGTTTGAGATGTACATTTTTATGATGTGCGAAGGTTTGCTGGGATTCCTTACATGGGCCAATGCAGATCAATCTTAAAAGATTTTTGTGGATTGAGTAACAATTGGCTTTTAAAAGCTAACTCTGTGCTATTTGCATACAAAGAAAATATGAGGAATGTATGTGTGAATGAAATGGACATGCAGGGTGTCTTGTGGTCCCCTGTTCTCTGGGTACATCACACCATTTTGGCTTTGCCTTGGTAATATAAGCCCTTGAGACCTGGTCACTGTTCTTTTGTCCCCCTTGCAAAGATGCTATGGCATGCTTCCAACCCCTATCCCCATTCATTTTTCACACACTTCCCCCATCCTTTCCCTTTTCGTCTCTCCCTCCCCCTTCCATTCACTTCACAACTCTTGTCATTTGTGTTCATTGGATCCAACTGACTTTGATTGCCATGGTATTACCCCAAAGGTTTTTAACTTGGGACATACTCTGCATTTTCTTTGAAATTACACTAGTCCGTGTTTGAAGTCCTAATAAGAACTGGCCATGTTCACTGCATGATGGAATGTGAAGTGTTACTTTGTTCTGGGTCTCCACACGTCCATGTGTGCTCTCTGCATTTGGGAACATGAACTTCTGCCTTTCATTTGTGAATGAGGCAGCACGTAGATCCCAGCCTGGGTCTCGTATAGTAATATGTGGTCTGTAATTAGAACAAATTTATTCAGGCATTTTGTTCCTCTTTCTGTGGGCTTTTCCACACTGCAACAGTTATAGCATGTTGGAGGAAAGTCCCCATCACCAGATTTTATACTCCTATCCAAGGTCCTGTGGATCTGTCTGGCAGTTTATAAGCAACTGGTCAATGAAGTGCTTTCTCTGCAATGTGTGACCAGTTTCAGTTAATCTTTGACATTTTAATCACTGACATTGTTTCATATGGTTCCTTTCTCATCTTTTCCTCTAGGTGGCATAAAGATGATGGTGGCATAGTAAGAAAGCTGGTCAGTCTGGCTGGTTGAGGTGTGGAGGGGACACCACAAACCACGCCAGGATTCTGACTAATAAAATTTCCACTGCCCTCAATAAATCTCCTCATCTCCATGTCTATCCCTGGATTGTAGCTACAATTATGGTGACGCTTATCACCGAGCAGCTCCGTAAGCAGAGTTTGGAAGAGCCTTATTACAAGGCTTTCTCATTCAATGTGAATGCGGTGAGTGGGATACAAAACTAAATATTGTCCCTTTTTTAAACTTGTCTTTCTTTGATTCATTTAGTTTTACAAGTTCTGGTTTTGAATTAAGTCATTACATTTCTGTTTCAGTCATTACCTGAAGTGGGCTCTAGTCCCACCGTCTCATGGAGTGCTTGTAGATCGAGAAAAGGCAAGTTCATTGAATTAATTGTAACCATTTTTCCACCTAACAGTGGGGAAATCTATCTCATGTCTATCTTTTGGCATTTTCAGAGACCAGCTCAGCTACACACCCATCATCCAAAGCCAACCTTCTGGATGACTCCTATGGACCAGACTCCCTATGGCCTCCTTATCACTCTGGAGAACCTCTCCAGAGACCAGAGGTTTCTTTCACAGATGATGCTTTCCAAAGCTCACCTCCGCCACCGCCTCCAAAACGCCACTGCCGGTCCCTCTCTGTTCCAGAGGACCTGTCTCGGTGCCGCTCCACCTGGCATCCTAGTGCATCCAAGGTTTGGACCCCAGTCAAACGTGGCTGCCAAAGTGGAGGATTATCTAGTTCAGGCTCTGGAGCTAGCTCTTTGCCACTTTGTGGTCCCAGTTCCTCCTTCACCTCTTCATCCCTACATTCATCTTCTAGCCCTACCTTCTTTAGCTTAGCACTGTCCTCTGACTCCCCACTACCATGGAGCTTCCCATGGGACCCCTGTGACAAACTGAAAGGAGCCTGTTCTGCCTCCTTTGCTACTCCTTCCTCCTGCTCCTCTTCCCCGGCCCCCCTGGTTTCTCACTCAGTGATGCAGCGACGCTTCTCCCTCTCCCCTGTGCACATTCAGGACGCCTCCTCTGAGCTCCTGCCCCCCCAGCCCTCCCCTGCTTCTGCTCTGGCATATGGCTGTTCTGGCATGGAACACCCAGCCCTGTCTCCATCTCCCACTTCAGCCTGTAGTACACCATCCTCCTCTAGGCGTGACCTGCACCCAGCACTGCCGCGATGCCACTCGCAGCCCTGTGACATGCGCAAACCGCGTTTGAAGAGGCGCCATGACCCAGATGTTCTGCCCTGCCCCAGGCCAGGCCTTGACTTCAGCAAGATGACACAGGTGAGAAAGAAAATCCAATGGGCGTCAACGTAGGTTGTTTCTGTCAATCTCCTCATATAGGTACATATATTGAGACACATAGTTAATTATATCAGTAAGTAATCAGTAGGCTGTGCCCATGTTTTCTGTCCTCTGAATCTTTGGAGGCCAGTAGTAGGCCTCTGGCAGCACCCCATCCCCCACAACTCTGGTACAGCTAAGCTTGGCCCCCACACCATCAGCTCTACTCATTTCAGACTGGTGTTTATGTTGGGATAATTGGTGAAGAAGTGGGCCTCCAGATCTGTTTCCGTATTCCTGTCTCACTCAAAGTGTAGTCAGGATTGGGTTCTGGGCTGTGTTTTTGATGCAGACATTTTACCCAATTGGCAACAAAAGTCCCTACCCAAGTGTCTTAAGCTTTCCTATCCCCACTCAAAGCTGGCTTTTACACAGGCCCCCCTTTTATACAGGAAACTGGCTATGATGCACACTACTGAACACGAGTTCCAGCCAGAGTGTGACCCATTCATAATGAGACTGCTGTCACAGGTTTCCCTGGTTGCAACTGCTTAAGAAAGTAAAACTAACTTACCACTTTTCCTTGATAGAAGAAGTTCACAAAGGCTCTCCTGGCAAAATCCTTAAAGGCAGGATGAGTAGGATTTGTACAAAAAAAAATCTTTCTCAACCATCACTTATGACCCACTAGAAGTGTGTGGCGGTGTCTGTATCTGCAGAGACCCTGCCCTCTGTCTGCATTTTCTTATCTTGCTGTGGATGTCGTTTGGGACGTTTCTGGGTGTCAGCTTTTGGACAGTGGGTGTGTAGCTCTCAGCCAATAACGGTCCGCGGGGTGTGAGAGCAGGACTCTACATAAATGTAGCGACCAGGTGCCTGATTGTAAGCATGCTATGAGCCGGGTAGTAGAGGCCAACTTTGAATTATGTGTTTACAAACTGCATCTGACAAATCCTACTCGTTCTGCTTTTGAATGCAGACCTTTTCTGACAATTTGGACAAGTTCACTAGTCACTTTTTTTGCCGCTAATATATCACCATGATGAACCACCCAGTTAGGTAGCTAGAAAGTTAGTGTTTGTTGGCTTGCTGGCACTTGTACTTGCCTATACGTTTAATCTGTGTGTCAAATAGTCAAGTAGTCTGTTGCATATTTAACGAGATTAAATGACATTTATGTAAATATCATTTTAAATAAGAGTCTATAGTTTCCAGAGTTAATGGTGTTTAGGTTGATCCTTTGCTTGTGTCGGTTATGGCACACCAAGCCCATTAACTCTGATATCAGTTAATCTATACTTAACCAAAGAAACGGGCACTGTCATCCATGCAGACTTCCTGGCATTGCCAGTGATGTCATCACTGCACTATATTTTATTACCTTTGGGTGTGGAGCCTGGAGATGTATGAAGCTGATAATTTGGCTGCATTAATGAGCATTAAGAATGAGACTGGGTTCCATTTTAGTGAGGTGTTTTTGCCACATGTTAAATGCTTGAATTGTCACATGATAACAGGATAATCATGATGCTTCTTTCTCCTGTGTAGATTGGTAATCACGAGAGCCTAGTGTGCGGTACAGGTGGCTGCATAGTTCCAGTGTCTTCCCACGCAGAGCAGCGCTCAGCCTTCTCCCCTGCTGACTTCCTGGGACGAGCCAGCATTGGGCCGCTAAGTGAAAGTGATAAAGAAGAGGAGGAGGAAGAAGATAAAAGAGAAAGGACTGTAATAGATGGAGGACAAAAGATTGTTTTTGAAAGGGACTGCACAGAACTGGACTTGAACCTTATAGAAGAGAACTGACCACTCCTTTGTGCTCCTAGTGTGATTACTGCATTCATAACCATGTTAAGCACACCTGTAGGCTTTGTGCGCTCTTCTGGCAGAGTCTTTGGGAACCTGCTGCCCTCCTAAGGCGTATGTCCAGAGTTCATAATCAAGAACCAAGCAATTAGAAGCTAATATCAAATTACAATGTTATGATTGTAACTTTTGAGCTAGTTCACTACTCAACAGTGTGCCTGCCTATTCAACACTCCGTAGGGAAATGTGCATGAGCAAATAAGCTAGTTTTCATGCACACAGAATTTGGCTAATATTTCATATTGATACAAGTCTTAACTTGCGTTAACCATTGGTATGCATCTTGATATCTTTACATATCCTCATCAAAGAACACTATATACTGGAGAAAGCAGAATGTGCTTAATATTTCATTATAAGTGATTTGAATACACATTAAAAGCCAATAGTTTAATGGGATAGAGGTAAGCATTCCTCAGTGCCCCATCAGATACTAGTGTAATCTACTTTTTGTATTTGGACATGACTGTATGTAGGCTGTTAAAGATGGACATGTTGCTGCCATGTGTAGGTCAAAATATTTGAGTAGCCCAAACAACATAAGAATACTGATCTATATGTAAATGCTCTCCTCCTGTAGGTTTAACAGGATACATTCCAGGATTTCACTGCAGTTCCTTAAATCCCTCATGGACCCTAAAGACACGTCTACTTTTACTGCTGTTCAGTCATTGATTTAGCTTGTCCTTTTGGAGTAACCCTACATCATCAAAGGGAAGCTTTTCTTGTAATAGCAGAAAGGATAGCTCCACCTTTTTGTTCATATATTCTTTTGAGTTTTCTCAATTGTTTGAACACTAACACACCTTGTCAACAATAATACTGACGATACTGTAAACTGACCATGCCTTAAGCTTAAAATACAGAGTTCTTGGTGGTCTGGTCTTCTTTTCACAGCCAGACATTTTTGCAAACTACATTTGCGCTGATTCAGATATTTTTTGAACAGGTGGCACATGCACTATAATAGTCAATTGAATAACTGAATCGATGCTGCAGCTGGACTCCATAGGGCACAATGAAATGTATTGTACAGTGGTTAGAGTGAGTACACACGTCGAGCCAATTCTGAGTGTATGTGACAAAGGTGGTAGTTATGCAGATGATCTGGTGGCCTTTCAGAAATGATTTTTCATGTGTTTTCAGATGGAAATATTCCTGTTGCACAATTTATGTACAAATAAAATTTAATAGAGAATGATATTTTTTTTCCCAAGAAGTGTCTTGTCTTCTATTTAAAAACATCATCCTGCCTGTAGTCAAATTCAAGAACACATTAAGAGGCCAATAGATTATTAGATTATTGTGACACCTAGTGGCTAATTTCTTTATAATACTGATGTTGCATAGAAATACACAGTTTAGTCCATTCTGACTTTACTAACAGCAGATATTGATGTATACACAGCTACTTTTTCTGTTTGGGGAAAAAATATCAACTTTCCACAAAAACCTGAAAAATTAAAATAAAACTGAATTATAGCTTCCTATAACATAATCGCAATCATATATACTTTTGAGACGGATAAATGGTTGGATCTTTGAAGACATTCAACAGCGGATAAAGTTAAAGTACATCAAAAAAGTTTTTAAGTTTAAGAAGGCCTGAAGAGTCTTTGTCACATAAAGATTGCCGTTCCGCCGTGGAAGGTGAGGGCGCTCCTTCCAGTCCACCGATGCTTTTACACAGACTGTCTGACCCCCCCCCCACCAACAAGCCACTTCCTCTTTTGTCTAATTTCATGGCGATCGGGAGAGAGGGAACACCACCGACGCACGCACACTGTCTCTGCACTCTTGAAAGAGTTTATCCGGGGTAAATAACTGATCATTTTTCAAGATTCGGTCACGGAGTTTCAAAGTAGTCCTGCTTGAATTCAGTCATGTGGGCGATTCACATTTCCCTGTAGAATCTATCAATTTTTTTGGCTTCTGGGTCAGATATTTCACATTGTAGCGCCACTCGCTGATAACAAATCGGACGAAATGGGCTCCCCCTCCGCTTGCATCTCTCCCACACACTCAGCGGCACGCTAGTTAACGGCGCTGGCTAGCTAACGTTAGCAATGCTGCAAACGCCTCATAAATGTAGCTATGGATATGTTTTTATTGACACACTTTACAGCTTAGTGGCAGTTAAATAACACCAAATGCTGTGTATGTTCGGGAGTTAGCAGGCATGTGTATTTAAAATGTTAAGTTAACCACTTCAAGTCCTCAAATGTTTGTGTTTGGGTAAGCTAGCCAACATCGGCTAGCTAGCTGCCGTGCTATGTATTTAGTTAGCGTTAGCTCAGATCGCGATTCAGAAGTTAATGCAAGCTAAACTACCTCAGAAAGAACATACTAATTACGGTAGATCTGTCAACTAACAAGACCGTAATAACTTTATTATTTGCATAGAACATATAAACATCATCTACCAGTCACCTCCCCGGTTATTAGCGGTGGTAGCTGAGAAACGGCTTAGCTAGCACCAGAAGCTAGTTAGCTAGTTAACGGTAACTTTGCTGCTAACGAGGGGCTCCCGAACCAGTGATATTTTCACAATTATGTTATCGTTAAAATTAGCCACTCGTACCGTCAACTAACGCTGGCTGGTAGCTGTAGTGTTTAACTGTTTAAATGCACTGTGTGAGAGAGTGGTGTTATTATTGCAAGCGAAAGTAAATTTGACCACAAAGTTATAACGTTAAACATCTCTAACAGGTTAAAAAGAAAAAAATAGTAAACTGTAAAAGTAAAGTGTGTATCAGCCAGTATGAGCCATTCCTGAACATGTTATGAGCACAAATTACCTTTATCAAAACTTACTTTTGGCCAGGAGATGTACGTAACACTATATTTTATTGACTGCTGTGTATGGGATCCTACAAATATTGGTAACATATTATTGTCTTCTTAAGAAGCCACCTGCAGTGATAGCACATGTATGACATTGTCATAATCTAAAATCTATATACCATTTCTTTGTTTACAGTGTAAACTAAGTTGTCAACCTGACTGGCACAACGGACATTGTTCTCCAGGTGAGTGTCAGTCTGCAGCCTGTCACTGAAGACATAACCCACTATAACCAATTTCTCTTTTTCCAAAAATTGTGAGTGTTTGCTGTCCACCCTGGATCTTTCAAGTTCTTTGGAATCATGTCCTTATTTTTTAAAAGTTACACATGAATATACTACATTTTCATGCCAGGAAAATGTGGTCTCTGCTGAATCTCTCAAAAGTAAATCTAAAACTCACAAAATTCAGTGTTCACACTCAATTTTGCCCAATTTTTTCCTACAGTTTAGATCACTTTTCTTAAGAACATGAAGTTATTCATGTAGTTACATATAGAAATATAAACAAGTGAATGATTGTTTTTTTCGTCACTGACTGTTTTTCCTATTTGTGTGCAGGTGAAACTAAGTGGACATCATTAAAGGGGGCTCCATAGCACTTGGATCTGTTCTTCTCTGTCCCAGGTTCAGACTGCTTGGTCTATGGCTCTGATGGACAAACACAAACAGGTCAAGCGGCAGAGACTTGACCGCATTTGTGAGGGTGAGATTGCATAAATACTCAAACACAAAGTAAAAGTAAATATGTAGAATCTTATGTTTATTAGGTATATTTTATTATTTTAATATAAAGTAAAGCCAACAGTTCCATATTATGTTTGTATAATTCTGCTGTTTAATGGTTGTATTTAATATATCATTCTGACGCTCTAGGAATATTGTGGTTTTGATGGAGTTCATTCTTTTGCTTTATGGTGATGAAAGGCTATTGGTTAAGATACTTGTCTGCGGTGCTCTTTACCTGAAGTAGTAATGTGAAGTGACTGGTTAAAATGCTGACCCCGACTGTATTGCTTACTTACTCTCAGTGTATTTGAGAATGGGAAAGGTTGCTGTTTGAAAAAATGTTGACAAGGTTGACAATAAATGTTGTCATATTGGTATGCAAGGAATGTACAGATGGAGGCTTTGCACTATATTTCATTTTGAAGATAAAAACTTTTTATGTTGGTACAAGTATATGCAGTCATGGATGCTACAGTGCAGATTTCTAGAAGAGACAATATTTTGAGCTGTTGTGGAGTGGAGAGCAGACGATGGAGATCAGACATAATGGTGTGCTAAAATGGAGGGAACAGTCTGGGTGAGTCTCTGGAGACGGGTGAGAGGGAGAGGACAAGGTGAAGGGTCGTGGCCGCAGCTACAGGGAAACGGGCCAGCTGTCTCTTTAAAAAACGACAACAGCCCAAACCGCCCTCGGCCTCAGCCTCGGCTATTCTAATGAGGTTAGTGCTGGTTGGCTGGCCCTCAATGAAGCTGCCTGTGATTGGAGGCTGGGCGTGGGGGAGGGGCTGGGCGTGGATGACAGCTGGGATCCAGCCAGCCAAGAGCAGGCTGACAGAGAGAGAGAGAGAGGGAGAAAAAAAAGAGCTATAGAGGGAGAGCAAGGCGAGAGAGGGAGAGGGAGAGAGGAAGACAGGCTCACAGACTTCATAATGCAAGGTTAGGCCCGGTGCTCATGTGTTTTCTATTTTGGCATGTGTTTTTGAATTATGTGAACTGTGGGGGGAGAGATCTATGGTTTGGGTGTGGAGGCGCTATGCCTGCGCAGTTTTCCTTTTAGGTTCAGCTCGTATTGGTGGTGTCGCAGCCGTTAAGAAGGAACTGAATAACTGTGTGTGTGTGTGTCTAGCTGCGTCTGGGTGGAGTACCGCTGCTTGCTGCATTATCATCGTTCGCTGCCCCTCCCCCCTCACCTCTTACTCCTCCAACTGCGGCCAGTGGGAGAGAGAAGAGGAGGAGGGAGTGAGGGGAAAGAAAGGGAGAGGGAGGGAGAATGAATGAATCACTGAATGAATTGTATTGTGTGTGCGGCCATGCTTGCGCCTAGTAGGCCTCGGGTATGCCAGTGTCCTTTGACTCAAATTACTCTATGTGTAGGCCTACTTGTATATTTCCAGAACTTCTTTTTCAGAGGGGGTCTTTGTGATTAAACCCTTTGGGTTTTTCTACATAGTAAGGGTCTCTTTGTGCTTTCAGCATGTAGCAGTAGGCCGGTTAGCATTCTTGAGCCATCTGCAATGAATGTGAACCACACTGCTAAATGGAGTACAGTAGATTGTACATTTTTATAAGGGTACGAGGCTATATGTTTCTTCTTTGCCTGTGTGTGTTTAATGCATGCATTGGGAAATGCTCAGACGTCAGAGGAAGTGTTCACAAATATTTGTTTTCCACCCTCGGCTACCAGCTCCCTTCCCTCCTCTGCAGTCTCACCATTACCTCCTGCCCTCTGTCCAAGTAAATGTTTCAGCTAGACACACTCCCCCACCCTGGGACACACACACACACACACACACACACACCTGTCACACAGCAGGGACAAGATAGTGTACTGGTGCATGTGTAGGGTTAGCCAAGAACTGCTCAAAAGAAGACCGAAAGAGAGAGGCGTAAAAAGCATTTGCAGATATAACCGTTAGTGTTAATTTGCCCCAATTTAACACCATTGCATTGGCAGAGATGTGACATTTATTTATGTCATTGATTTGTTTTTGACATGCAGCATTTCCATTGTTGGCATAATGGTAAATGGCCATGGTGCGCATGGGCCAAATGTGCAATTGTTTGCCAGCAAGGTGTGTGTATCTGTATGTGTCTGAAGAAAGGGGAGAACCAGAAAAAATAGGAAGGAGGGACACTTTCAGACAGGAGAATTTAGGTCATGACTCAGACCCCCTCATGAACCCCCACCACCTCCTCTCAGAGACCCCGCAGTCTTCTCCACCCCTCCCCCAGCCTCCACACTCCATCACCTCGCCCCCTCCCATCCCAGCCCCCTCCTCTCTGTGTGCGCTCTTCTCATACAGTGGCAGGTCAAGTTCCCAGACTGAACACTTTATCAAAATTGCTCTGCTTCATTACTCTAACCTTCCCCTTGTGAGGAGTCTAAGGACCGGAGTAGAACAGAGATGGATCGATGAAAGCTGGACAGTGTATATTGGTTCCACACATTCCTAAACAGAGCTGCAGTTCAATACCAAATAGGCCAGGATGCTGGACGCTCTCCATGCCCCATCACAGATTTAGTTACACATCACTTTTGTAACCATAGAACACTCACACACACTCACACACATCATCCTGATAGTCCCCATACGGTGTTGGTGGATGCGTTGGAAAAGGCAAGTCATAAAAGTCTGAGTTATTATTGTCTAAGGAAGGAGTGTGGCAGTTAGCCCCGTTCACTTTATGTGTGCAGGGGGATTTTGTGTGAGGGTATGATGACTTGCGTCTCGTCGGGTAGTCCAGACATGAAAAATACAGGCTGTTGAGTCACTTAGCTCTAGCTTTAACTTGGTTCTGAAATGAAAGCAGCTGGTAACTGTGTACACCAATCAGCAAGTTGTCACTGCAGTAAGATTCAGATGAAAACGTGTAACAGAAAGCTTTTAAGTGTTCATTCGCCTTTGATGTGATTTGGGTACCTTTTTTATTTTTAAGTGTTTTTTTGTCCCGGATTTGTCTTTTGTATTTATTGCTCATGTGCAACAACCAACATTATTTTCTTCCTGCTGTATTCAGGTATCCGACCCCCTATCCTGAACGGGCCAATGCACCCGCGGCCGCTGGTGGCCCTGCTGGACGGGCGCGACTGCACTGTGGAAATGCCCATCCTCAAAGATGTAGCCACAGTGGCCTTCTGCGATGCCCAGTCCACACAAGAGATTCATGAGAAGGTAAAGCCGACACACCCACACACATGTCCTTACTGTAATCACAATCCATGAGGGCAAAACACTTCAAATCCTTATTTCATTCTGACATATGCAAGCACTGTACCAAAAATTGTTGCCTCCTTCTTTCTATCCTGCAGAACTGTCTCCACCACATAGCCTGGCAATTTAGGACAAATGTTGAGCCAAGCTGTGCAGCTTAAATGTCCTTGCCCCCTGTCGAAGTGGTGTAATAGTTAAGTGCAGTTTAATGAGATGAATATTCAAATGGTTTATGATGCATTTGTCTTCTGTAGGTGCTAAATGAGGCAGTGGCCGCCCTGCTCTACCACACCATCACTCTGTCCAGAGATGACCTGGAAAAGTTTAAAGGCCTACGCGTAATTGTCAGGATCGGCTCCGGCTTCGACAACGTTGACATCAAAGCAGCTGCTGAGCTAGGTGAGTGGGTGGAATTTTAAAAAACATATTTTCAGAGACACGCAGTCAGCCATGAGCTAACGCGTAGAATAACACAAAGAGTGGTTAATATTTCTTTCCTCCTCTTTTCCGGTCATCCAGGCATTGCTGTCTGTAACGTGCCAGCAGCCTCGGTGGAGGAAACAGCCGACACTTCGCTATGTCTGATCCTCAACCTGTACAGGCGAGTCACCTGGATGCATCAGGCCCTCAGGGAGGGAACCCGTGCCTCTAGTGTGGAGCAGATCAGGGAGGTAGCTGGCGGCGCTGCTCGCATCCGTGGAGAGACGCTGGGCATTATCGGTCTAGGTGAGTGAAGAGTACAGATGTGGGTGTCTAGATTTGTTAGGGGGCATCGTAGCCAGGTATTCTAACGCTTCCTTAAATCAGAGATGGTATTTGTCTTATTGTAATTGAACAAAAATTATTTTGTGCTGAAGTGCTTTAGGGGATCTGTTTAATCCAAGCTTAACAGTTGATGGTCAGACAAACAGTATGCTGTAGGACCTGTTTGGTATTTATGCTTCAATTAAAGGCTGATTTCTATTTTAGTTACAGCAAGGACTGTTAATGACCTTAAAATTTCACTTTGTCTTCCAGGGCGTGTTGGCCAAGCGGTGGCTCTGCGGGCTAAGGCCTTTGGTTTTGGCGTGATCTTCTATGACCCCTACCTGCCTGACGGCGTGGAGCGCTCACTGGGCCTGCAGCGCATGGCCACCCTGCAGGACCTGCTCATCCACTCTGACTGTGTATCCCTGCACTGCAGCCTCAACGAGCACAACCACCACCTCATTAATGACTTCACCATCAAACAGGTGTGTGGATGCACCCTGAATATGTAAACCACAAATTTTGTCTCATGTTTACCTTCTCATTAGTTGGTGTTTTTCCAACCTCCTCAAATGTGGAAGTGTTTAGAAACGGCAGCATCTGATGAGGGTGTGCGTATGTCAGCTGGGTTGAAATACTTTAAACAGCCTTCCTACATACAAAAATTATTCACAAGGAAAATGATTTATCTGAAATTTGTCTTGCATCAATGGTGTGCATTTCATCAAATCTGGATCCAGTGTTGGATCCATTTATCAAAACAGATTTCTTTTTTTTAATCGTTTATCCACTTTCTCACTTTTTATGACATTTGTGCACTCTGTCTGTCTCATTTTTCCTCTTGCTGTATGTGAGGATAATAAAAGGATTAGCTGTAGAATATATAGAGGAAATAATATAAATCCTGTGTTCATTCAGCCTGCATCAGCTAAGTAAATTGCTGCTTTAGCACAATGGCCTCGTCCTAATTTGAGTCCACCCTTTTGTTTAACAGCGTAATAGATTAAGGAATGGAAAAATTAGTTATGCTGCCTGTCGAGTCTAAAATGCAAAACCCTGAATCATCTACTAGACCAATTGGTTGATATTCTGCAAATGAAAATTAAGAGCTCTAACATTACCAGCAAGAATCAGCCTCCTTTTTTTTATATGCAGCTTAGAATTCTGACTCATTTGAACATTTGGCTAACAATGTTTGAGCATAATTCTCTAGACAGTCCAGACAACTTGGCCTGAACCAAACATTGCTCCCGTATTGTAGGACAGTCTGTAATATAGATTGGAAGAATGAAAATAGAATATGTTTGTGCCAAATGATTTTAGTCTGTACTGCTGTATTTTGCTGCAGATTGAAAGTTTCAGCCTTCTCTGGCATGGTCTGCTCCCCATAGTTTAATCATACTGTTGCTAACTCTGTGATGCAGATGCGTCAGGGAGCTTTCCTAGTGAACACATCAAGAGGGGGTCTGGTTGACGAGAAAGCATTGGCTCAGGCCCTGAAAGAGGGCCGGATACGAGGGGCTGCCCTAGACGTCCATGAGGCAGAACCTTTCAGGTAACCACGATACACAAATAACACCAGTAGCTGTGCATGATTCACAAACCCGTTACTCTTCTCCGTAACAACCTTTCCCCTTCTTAACAGTTTTTCAACAGGCCCTCTGAAGGATGCCCCCAACCTGATCTGTACCCCGCACACATCCTGGTACAGTGAGCAGGCCTCCATTGAGGCTCGCGAGGAGGCAGCCAGGGAGGTTCGCCGCGCCATCACCGGTAAGACCCTTTTTTAGTAAAGAGGATCAAACCTGTTGTTTCACTGAAATGAATTGATTAGTATAGATACAGTACAGACAGGAACTATACAAACACCACTGCAAGTTGTAATGTTTTCATTCATGGTGATGTGGCTGATGATCGGAGTGCGATTTATTTATTTTGTATGTGTGTTTGTGTCTGTGGCCTGAGCATTTAAGGAAGAAAGAGCATGTGTAAAAGGGCCTTTAAAGATTGGTAGATGATCCCTTTCCTGACTTGATTACATTATGTGAGATACTCCATAGCAGCCCCATTGATCGTACAAAATAATGATCACAATGAAAGTATTGTTTGTTCATATCGATTAACCTCTTGATCAATTCATTAATCATTTTGTCTAGAAAATAGTGAAAAATGACCATTATAATTTCCCAGAGGCCAACATGACGTAATCAAATTGCTTGTTTTACATGGCCAACATTCCAAAGTTCTTTACTTTTATCATATATTACAGAAAGAAGAAAAGCATCAAATATTCACATTTGAGAAGCTAGAACCAGCAAATGTTCGGCATTTATGCTTGAAAACAATTAATTGATTATCAAAATAGTTGCTGATTAATTTTCTGTTGATTGACTAATTGATTAATTGACCAGTCATTTCAGCTGTAGTTCATATTTTGGGGCAATGTACTCTTTAAACACTCTTTTACCAGCCTTGAAATAACCCTTAGGAGAAGCCATTTCCCAGAATGAGCAGAAATGAGTAGCCTTTCACATACGAGTATTAACTCCTCAGAGCTGTGCAGTTACCTGAAAATAATGCACACTAATGCACACAAATCAGAGTCAAATATTCTCTGTGGCCATTTTGTAAATTCATCATCATTTTATACTTTCAAATGATACAAAACCAGAAACTGATTAAGGCTGCCCCCTAAACACTGATGATTGAAATCATCAGACAAAAAGCCCCTGAGTCTAATCTCATTTTGTCAGTTGAATCAATGCACTTTTTATTAGCTATGTCATTGTACACAGAGCAACGCAGGATAACAGCATGGCAGGTTATGAACAAAATTGCCTTTCTGCACAACTAACTAAAGAAAGAAGGGTGATGGAAGCGGAGGGGAGAGCAGAGCGACGCAGCACAGCACGGCTCGTTTCTGTTCACCAGCTCCCGTCCTGCCACAACAGTCCACTGTGTTTCGCAGTTTGGCTGATAGCGCCGTCAGGGGCCACGAAGGGAGGTCCGTGGTGCATTAGGATTTTATTAGTGAGCTATGAGAAGCCTGTTTATTTCATTCAATGTATGGAAATAAGATGTTTTCATATCACAGATGATGATCAAAGACACTAAAACGTGAGTCTTGCAGATAAAATCTGAGACTTGTAATAGTTTAATGTGGGGTTGGGGGAGATATATATAAATATATATGAGAGAGAGAGAGTCATTTTTGGACTGGAGGGACTTTTTCATAGTTCTAAGAACAGTTGGATGAATTATCATAGTTCTTACAACGCCATTTTGAGGGACTTTTTAAGCTCCTTCGTCAGAGTAGGTACTCTCTCAGCACAAGAAGTGACCTCAGCGTTGCGTATTGCCGGTGCGAATGCAAACAGAAGAAAAAAACACTTGAAGGTATGTAGTTTTCGGGGGAGCTCCCCAGTGGGCAGTTCCTCTCCGGGAGTCCCCAGAAGTGTTTTGTCTGAAAATGTTGAACACAGTTTGAGTGAGTAATGGTCTGTTTTCCCTCCTCTAGGGCGTATCCCTGACAGTCTGAAGAACTGCGTTAATAAGGAGTATCTGATGGCAGCCTCTCAGTGGCCCAGCATGGAGGCGGCCACTGTTCACCCAGAACTTAATGGAGCCACTTACAGGTGAGAGGAGTGGATGCAGAAGATGGACAGGGATTACTCGTCAGGCGGGGGTTATGAGGCTGAACATGGATCTGGATGTAGTAAGAATCTTTTAAAGGTTTTTGTTTCCAGAGCAGCTATCATATGATATTTTTTTTTTGTTGTTTTTTGCATCTGTGTGTCAGATTTCCTTCAGGTCTGATCAGTGTTGCAGCAGCAGGGGGTCTCCCCGGAGCTGGCGCAGGGGTTGAAAGCCTGGTTACAGGAACCCTGGCGCACGGCATCGCCCCTGTCTCCCACCCCCCTCACGCCCCCTCCCCGGGGCAGCCTACTAAGGCCGAAGCCGACAGAGACATCCCCTCCGACCAATAACCCCTCCTGCCGCCGCCAGCACATTCCGTCACCTCTGCAAACCAACCCCCACCTCCACCTCCACCTCCCAGTATCAGACACAGCCCGACCCTCCAGTACATCAACAGCGCCAGTTTGACCTGATGTGAATCTACACGGTCTTCTTCCTCAGATCACATAACCAGCCCAGGAGTGACTTATCCACAGCTAGCCCCATCTCATCTACACCCCAAGAACACACACATCCCTCCATCTTCGTCCTCATCTCACCCACCATCCCCTCTCCCCTTCACTCCCCCACAACGTCAGCAATAACTGTGTTCTCAAGGATTCAATGATTGGATTGGTTTATATCCTTAGTTGGCTGTTGTTTTAATGGAAAGTTGATCTGTTGTGGTTCTAGGTGTTAATGTTTGTTTGTTTGTTTTGTAAAAAAAAAAAAAAAAAGCATTTCTGACATGAGGCTTTACAGTCTGCTGCCTCCTGCAGTTCCTCTGACTCTGACCTGTAGAGGCACAGAGGCGGAAAGGTTGAAGCCCTCCTTTGTACATTAATGGCTCATGTTACTGCTCTCTTCTTCTTCTTTTCTTTTTTTTTTCTCCCCCCTCCACCTTTCTTGTGATGGGGGTAAATGTGTACTAAAGTAAACCAGACAGACTCTCAAACCGTACATCCTGTCCTCCCCACCAGGCATCTAGCTACCCCTCAGCCCAGTTTGGCCCTTGGGCTCTCCCTGGCACTGTCGTCAGCTTGCTCAGCAGAGGGATCCATAATGCTGTCAGTGTGGAGCTCTGTCAGACTGTCAGTGTATTTTATCTGCTCAGCTCATACTTCAGATAGGGATACCCAAGATCCTTTGTCACCCTTTACTGCTGTGACCGTCTACATTTAAGTCATCCCTGTATTTACACATGCTTTGCCCCTCATGGATTGTCTTGTCATGAGATAATAGCTCAGAGCATCATATCAGAGAGCACCTTGGCTTGAATTTCCATCTCAAGCCAACAACCAGAGTGCTGTGTGTGAGGTCTTTACACATGGTGCCCACACAGAATCAAATGCAGCAGCTTTTTCTTGCTGGCAAAACAATGGCATGCCAGAGGCCTGGCCAGCAGAGGGCCCTGTCTGACCGCTGAGAGCTGAGAGAGTTGCATGCAGCTCATCAGACGGACAGATACAGGTTAGCTGTAGTGATGAAGAACATGATCACACACTGCCGACATTCAGAACACAGGATGGGTGACCCGGGATCGACTACCGCCTTATTGTTTAATAAGATCTCACTGCACCCCACCACCGCCACCACCCTGCACCCACCCTCCACTCCTCTCCCACTGTCATGGCCCACCCTACACATCCGCTCATGAACCAGTATGCATCCACCAATTCCTTTAAGCGTGAGAGGACAGTAGAGTTTAGATTCCCTGTAGGAGCAAGGGGACAGTGTTCTTGCATGCTGGCTTTGTAAATGACAGTGGTGTGTGTGTGTGTGTGTGTGTGTGTGTGTGTGTGTGTGTGTGTGTGAGAGAGAGAGAGAGAGGGTTTGTGTGTGTGTGTTTGTATGTTCCCTCACCCTGTTATGATAACAAGCTATTGTCTTTCCAAAGGAATAGTCCCTAGGAGTAACTCTTTAACGCTGTTGCCCTGGTGTCAAGGGAACACCTTTCTAGTACCTCAGTAACAGATATTGAATGTACCGTGCATACCCTTTTATTTTTTGTACAGATTTTCTAGATACTTCTTTACTATTCTTTACCAGAAGGGTTGTGAAATTGTAGCAGTAATGATACAATTTAAAAAAACAAAAAAAAAAACAAACAATCATTGCCCCATTAAATAAATTGACAAAATCTATTTAGGTTTGCTATAGGTCACTGAATACTCAGGCTTCAAAACCAACGCGCATTTCTTTGCCTTTTGTTTTCCTCATTGTGGAAAATTCAGCACAACGCTTTCCCATCCTTAGACTTCAGACTGTAGTTGATGTGTTTTTTGACCTCCATCTTCCTGGCTAATGAAATATAAGGAAACAACAAAAGGCGGTCACTGTGGTCTGCTAGTTTTCTTTTGCTAGAACAGTAGTAGTAGATACAGTTTTTGTTTTTGCCCCCCTTCATTGTCAGGCTGCTCTATCTATAGTGCATGTGAGGTAATTTTTTAGGGGAAATACTATTGGCTTAAAGAATTTGTGTCATCTTGCTGTTTCCCTCTGCTCCCCGGCCTTTTCCCCCTCAAAGTGTTTTTCAACCCGAGTTGCCATTTTTGTCGTGGTCAGTTTCCAGTGATGTACAGTTTTCCCCTCAGAGTCTATGAGAGACATGGAGCATGTCTGTGTCCTGAGATGCTAGGCTCCTCTGTCATGTGATGAGTATATATTTTTAAAAATAACCCCCATAGTTCGGATTATGAGCATAATAGTAATCTTAAATTTTGCTGTTGATGATTATATATATTTTTTCAGTTCAGCAGTGCACTGTTATGGAAACCATTCTGTTTTATTGTAGGATTTCATTTTTATGGATATGCTGTCTGTGTTCTACATGTTGTACTGAAACATTTCAGAGAAAACAAAAGATCCCTCTCCTGGTGTTTTCTTTTAATTTTTATTCTTCTTATCCCAACTGTCCTTTCCAGCTGATATCCTCTGGGCCTTACTTCTTCTCTCCCTGTAAAAGTAGCTGTTATAGAAAGTCGCCATGGAACCACTCACTGCCTTAATACAGTTGACCACAGCAGGTGAAGTCAGGAGACACACCCAGTTGAAAAGAACAGGCCACAACCGAGGCCGCTCCGCAAAAAGCTCCTCACACCCCGACAGGCCTAAATCTGCAGCACCTTGCATTTATTTTTCAGTGATGAACCACACATAGGCTCACGTAGACAGTTTGTTTTAAGTTCAAACACATAACTCCTGTGTGAATTCTTACTGTGCATTCATAAGATGTTGGGTTTTTTTTGTTTTCAATAATTCAAGTCAGCCGGGCAGTGTGTATGTGCGTAGGCTAACAGATAAGCACAGTTTGTATGCTCACAAAGCCACAGCTGATATTTCACTCTTGGGTGTGAGAATGCACCCCCTCTCCCCTGCCCACCACCACCACCACCACCACTCTGGGGCTCTAATAGCATCTTTCACAGTGCTGTCAGAGCCACAGTGGGACTGGGAGGAGGGGTGGGGGGGCATAGCGGACGCTGGTGTGGTCTGTCAAAAAAAAAAAAAAAGAAAATTAAGAATCGGTCACTTTTTCTCTCTCAGGGTTCAAATGCACACATATCCTCCAGCAGTCGCCCTCTGTCTCGTGTCCCTCGTCCCAAGTTTTCCGCCCTCAGAATGTAGAACAGCCTCCTGCATTTTTAGAAACCGCTCTCCCCTCGTTCCCCCCTTTTGTGCACAGGTCTGAACTTTTTTTTTTTCTGTTTTGCTTTCTTTTGGCACTGACATCTAACCATCTAACAAGGAATGAATGAGTGAATGTTTGAAAGTGACTGTGTGTAATGTGAAAATTGGGAAATGTATTTTTACAACATGTGAACGTGTTTCTTTTTTTCCACTCACTCTCATTGTGAATTGATTTTTTTTTCTTTCACCAGACTGCAAAAACAAACAACAAAAAAAACAACAAAAAAATCTCCTGTAACTAGGCTCTTAAGCTTTATTTTTGTTTTGTTTACTTTTTTATTAGAAACAATCATGTTTGTGATGGTAACTTCCGATGGTAAACTCCACACCGTATTTTAATAAAATCTTGAAAATTAAACATTTGCTCTCTTGTTTTTACCTTTCTGAATAACAGTAATTCTCTTCTGATCCCCAGAATCCTGTTGTGTACTGAACCTTTAACTCTGCCTTTGGTCATTTCATTTGAAAACGTTTCTGTGCTTGATTATAGTGGTCAGTAAGTTGGTGACAATTAATGCCAGTTGCCAGTATGTCTGATTGCACTCAGCAGCTTTAGGACATAGGGCTGAGTTTGCCATAAACAAAATTGTTTACTACCACAGTCAGCTCTTTTATATGGCAATGAGGGGCTATGCAGTGCCAGAACGGGCAGCTTTACAAGTGGGCAGGCTAGGTGGGGTGTTCGGGGAAGGGGGCTTCTGTGTAGACCCACAGGGCAGAGCAGGGCGGGGGATTAGCCCCAAAATTGCTACCACATGCACATAACCAGGAGCCTGCTCTTAAAAGGGACTGAAAGCTGAAGTCCTCTCACTCGAGGCACTTTTAGGAGCCCGCTGGCTATAGGCTGGCACCCTCACGAGTTAGGGTGCCATGGAGTCCATTAAAAGAAGGTTAAGATGGATTGTGTTTATTGACTGATATTTAAATTTTCAGTATGCATCCAATTATTTTTTTCAGCCCTATATCTGGCACTAAGCAGCTTTTTGCTGTCAGGATCTTGGACAAATAGTCACAAATGTTAAATGAGCACTAAAGCGATTTAGCTTTGCCTTCCTGTAACACTGTTTGACTTGTGATCAAAATCAATGAGATATGTCTTTTGTTATTCCACACATTGTTCTTCCTTGTCAAGATCTGGTGCCTACATTACCCACGATGCAACTCGACTGCCGGCAGTTTGGTCGGAGATTCTGGTATGATGCTAGTAGCGGCTAATGTAGCCTCGAGCAGAGATGAGGAGCGGGCTACAAAGGTCTAGTAAGCTGTTGTCTTTCTAATTCCCCCCCCGAGATTCTTTTCATCTTCAGACTTGTAGTTTTTAACCATAACTGACGTTACTGAAGTGACATCATTTGAGGCAATTTATCAGACTTCACTTAGCTCCCTCTGGAGCCACAAAAGGCTTCATACAACTTTTTTCACATATGCAGTAGAACTCCCCAAAACCTGTAAACAGACTTTGATGTGTAAAATCGGTGGAGTTCCCCTTTAATGTAGGCGTATAACTTTGGTTACTTCTTTATTAAGGACAGTCTATTTTTATTTTATATACGATAAACAGGTTCAATGAACCTCAATCAATGAAATTATATTAAAAATAATAGTGATAATAATAATAAATATATCGAGTACAGTGGGTTGATAAACAAATAAAACATTTTCAACTAAAAAAAACAAGATATGACCACAAAGATATTTAAATATAACATATACTTATACATCAGGTACAAAGTTAAATCTGGTATCTCACAAAGTTGTATCTAATATCTCAAATTCACACCTGGCCTCAGGTGTGAGAGAATTGTCTGCTGTCACACCCATGGGGATCTTATGTTACTGAGTATCATGTGTTTTCTAGATATTTTATAAAATCACTCCAATATTTCTCCTAAGGAATGTGTTAAATTAAGCAATAGTTTTTTTTTCACAGGCCATATAGGAAGCTATTTCTTTGAACCACATGGAGGTTGGTGGGTCATCATCCTTCCACGTCATGGCAATACATTTATTGCCAGCAATTAAGGCAATTTTAATGAATCGTGCTTTAAGTCTTGTGTCCCAGGGCAATACTGACGTGTCCCCTAGCAAGATCAGTCTCTGTAAGCAAGGTATATTGGCTCTTGTGATATTCTTGGTTGTGTCTCTAATAAATCCCCAGTTGTGGTCAAGTTTCACACAATCCCAGATATGTATGAGGGTCCCGTCTCAAACCCTGAAATATAGTGCCTAACCTGTAGGTACTTAAAGAAATGAGTTAGGGGGAGATTAAAGGTAGCCCTCAAACATTCAAAAGTGTCTCGTTCTGTTTAAACTGATGATGCCGCTAGATGAAAAGTTAAGGGGTCACCCCTAAAGTTATTACAATTCATCCTAAGGGGGACATGAATGGGTGTACCAAATTTCATGGCAATCCATCCAATAGTTTTACTCAAAACCACAAATGTCACCCTGATGGTGGCGCTAGAGGAAAAGACAGAGGATCAGCAAAGTCAGCAGGATTCATCCTCTGGAGACCACGAGTGTTTGTACAAAATGGCAATCAACCCAACAGTTGTCAAATATTTCAGTCTGGACCGAAGTGGTGGAGAAGACCGGCCGGCCGAATACTGAGTTGACCTTGATTTTTCCTCATAGTTATCTAATTCTTTACATTTTGTCATTGCGGCTACTTGGAACTGGAGGCCAGTATACATACTGTTACATACTGTGCTGGCCAGTTCTGTCTAAGTGTGGGACAGGCATATTACATAACAGCATGTGTATACAAGTGTGTGTCGTTGAAGGAGGCCCAGCATGCAAGGAGTATTTTAACAGACCTGATTCACACACACTTCAAACACACTTTGGCTCGTTGCTTCCTAGGTCCCGCTTGAGATTGTGCAACACAGTGCAGCAGAGCATCATCCACCTCACCCAGCACCGTATGTCACCCCTGTCAGCTCCCATGCTGGGCAGCCAGATTTTTTTATTTGTTTGTTTAGGTCAAGAGGAGGAGGAGCAGGGGAGCTTGAAAGCCCCAGATTTCATCAGGTCTGGGAATACACTCCGTCCAGCCAGTAAAATGGGAGTACTGGTTCCCATTCTGCTGCTGGGTCAGTACCTTCAGTAAACTGCTCTGTAAGATGAGTCATCCTGCTTAACCTTTTGGTTTTAGTGAGTGGGTCACAAAAAAGAAGAATGCATCTCAAAGTGGGTCAAAGGTCATGCAAGATCATTTACCTGAGGTCCGGAGATGAGAAAATCAACGACGTAAAATAGTTTTGAGCCTTGATGGCGAGAAAGAAAAGCAGTTTGACGGATCAGGACGTGTGTGTGTGTGAGAGAGAGAAAGTTAGTTTATGTGCATGCTTGTGCATACATGTCTGTGTGATGAATTAGTCTCCAGACAGTTGACCTATCCCACTTTGGAGGGATCGTACTACCAACCCCAAAGCCGAGTGAATAAATATTTGCCTTCGGTTGTCTTTGGAATGATTAAATATTATTCCAGCCACTGAATAACTCAGATGTTGCATCACCGTCAGACTGCACCAGCTTTGTTTTCCTTTTTAAAAGATACTGCAGTGCATCTTTTATTTGACCAGCAGTAACAACTTATTGACTTACTGACTTAGAATATAAGGCTGGTTATATTCTGTATTTTTCCTATTGTCATCAAATCCCATGAAAAAAACAAAACCAACAATGAATTGATCCTACGAACAAGTATTGACTGTGTAGCCAAAGCCTGATTTAGCTTGTTCTTCTGTGCCAAAGAACTCCACTGTTGTCCAAAGACGGGTAAAAACACATCAATGAGCCACACTGTTGCGCTGGGTGACGCGTTCTTTGATTACAATGAACACATACACTGTAGTATATTTTGAGTCAATCCCACATGCCGTGTATTGTACTGGTGCTGTAAATACTCACTCGAGCACCAAATGTGTATTAATCCGCAGCTCAAAATAGTCCCCAACTGACACACTGTTTTATGTCCTGTTTGAGTAATGTTTGCTAAAAACTACAGTGCCCAGCTGCCTTAGGAAATTACTGAGCCTCAAATATATGTTTGTGTTTTTAGTCATGCTAGTGGCGTGGCTCTGTGGTGGCCTGTCGGTGGATTGGCCAATCTGTGGTCCACCACTTTGGTCCAAACTGAAATCTCTCTCAAAAAAAACTCAGTACAGCCTCACAGAGCCGCTAGCATGGCTGTAGAATAGTCTTGTTAAAGATTTATGTTGTCAGTATATACAAATGGGCTTTGAGCTGAGTGCCACAGACACTAGAGGCATCAGAAGGTATTGAGAGATGCACTAACAAATGGTTGGTTTTGGTCTTTTCCTGGGATTTGTTGACAAGAAAAATACTGAATACACCAGCCTTATTCTTTGAAATATCAAAAGTCAACCACACATATTATTAAACAGTTTTTATTTTCCCGTACCCTTCTTCCATAATATTGGAACACAATACACGCAGTCAATATCATCCATCTGTTCCTAATGCTCCTCTTTCCTCGTGTCTAACTGTCTGTCTTAGGGGTCTGGAGGGTTTGCGGCGGTGAAGCTGAGACACTGGAGCTAGTATGGCCCTGGCCCAACTCTCTGTGATTAGCTCATGGTTTTCCTCTCATTGCTTCACTCACTTGGCTCGCGTAACATTGACGTGAGCACGTGATTGACAGGAAGAAAACTTTCAGCTATCTTGGAGATTTGCGTCAGTCAGGCAACCTGCAGCCGTTCTGCTGCTGTATCTGGTGTCCTAATGCTAGCCGTTGTGTGTGTGTGTGTGTGTGTGTGTGTGTGTGTGTGTGTGTGTGTGTGTGTATGTGTGTGTGTGTGTGTGTGTGTGTGTGTGTGCTGCAGAGTGTGGTTTAGCCGTAAACTGTGGATGTGTGGGTTCTAGTAATCATAATAATCATCAATTCCCGCATAGGTTTTCAGGCGCATGTGTGGGTCTAAATGTCCATTGTGGTACGTGCCAGGCTGAGTTCACATTTTGAATGATTTTGTGCGTGCAGTGTGCGCTCACACGTACACACACCTGTGTATTTGACAATGTGTCAATGACGTTTCACATTAACGTGAGTCAATCTGGATGCTGAGCTCACTGTCATTAATCAGCGGGCAGCAGCAGGGAAGTCTGGGTTTTTCCCGTAACCTACTTTTAACTGCAGAGACAGACAGATAGATAGATAGATAGATAGATAGATAGATAGATAGATAGATAGATAGATAGATAGATAGATAGATAGATAGATAGATAGATAGATAAGAGGACTGAGTAACTGTTTTGGAGACGGAGGGAGGAAAGAGCAGGAGAGGAATGAAAGCAACAAACAGATAGGCAGAAGGTGTAATTGTTTATTTGATTATGACTGCAAGACACAAAGTCCAAATTGTTACCTGATCCACATCTAACCCTGCTTCTCCTCTTCCTCTGTCTGCTCTCCTTCGTCTCCACTCATTCCTGGAAGGCTCACAGGCGAGCCTCACAGTGACGTGGCCGAGTCGGTTTAAAGGTCCAACGGCAGAGTCGTCTTTTGAGTCTGGCTGATGTCAGCCAGGTCGAGTTGATAGTGCTGATCTAAGGACTAGCTGTGCCCAATCCACATTAGATCACAACTCTGACCAGGGTGTGTATGTGTGCATTCGATGAAATATAGGCTGACTGCTTTGTTGCGTCATAGCCATGGATAATAACCAGGAAAGTAACAAAGGTTCCTAGAGATTTCTCTCTCTCTCTCTCTCTCACACACACACGTACACATGGCCTCGTTGATAAGTGAGTGGCTGGCGGTAACAGAAACCTCCCTGGTTGTCCATGTGTGTACCAGCTGTGGGAACTGGTGACCACACGTCTCTGACACACACACACACACACACACCCTGACCCTAGGAAAAGGGGTTCCTTGGCTGAGATCACAGCTGGATCTGCCACAGCACAGAGGAACTATTTGAAAGTGGGGGGGAAAGACGGCAACCATTTAAATCCCTTTGATTCTCTGCAATGTCCAATCAGTAAATTAACTGCAGAAATAAAAGCCTGTGCTTCTGTCCAGACGTCTGTTATCCAGGTTGCATGTCTGTGTGTAAGCCCTATTCTACATTTCTCCCTCTATTTTACTGCCATTATTCAGCAACCTACACCTCTCGAGTCTGACGGCGTGCGCTGAGGAACAGGGGTAAGAAAATACACAATGCTGAGTGGTATATGTTAAGAGAGGCCAATGTGGTGTTGATTACCTTGTCAGCAATGAGGTTGCTGAGTTTACACAGCCACCGAAAGACTAGAGAGAGAAAGATAGAGGGAGAGAAGAGAGGGATAGTGGAGGAGAAGAGTGAAGCTGTTAACTGCCTTTCCATACAAGGAGAGGTAGGGGGAGAAAAGAGGAGGAGGGGGAGGAGAAAGCGAGAGAAAGAGAGAGCGAGAGAGGAGGGTAATATGAGGAGATACAATGCAAGAGAGAAGGGAGGAGGAGAGAATTTTGGAAAGAGAGATAAAGACAGAGGATAGAGGGATAAAGGCTGATAAGGCTGCAGCAGACAGAAGGTTACGGTGGAGAGAAAGAGAGGAGAAGAAGAAGAAGTGAGTGAGTGAGTGGAGCTGTATCCTCTCTGAGGTCCTGTGTCATTCTGCTGCAGCTTCTCTCTGTCACTGACTGACTGATCCAACACAGGTAGGAACCACACTGATCACTGAGGCTCCATTCATTCTCTGTCTGAGAGTACGCATGCAAGTGTTTCTTTACCTGGAAGATGTGGTATTTTTGAGTAAATGCATGCAGTGGCAGAAGAAATGCCCAGATCCCTTACTTAAAGTAAAATGAGCTTTATGACAAAATGCAAAAAAATGCTCCTTTACTAGAACAAGTCATGTGTTCAAAATGTTGCTTAAGTATAAGTATATTATGATAAAAGTGTTTTTTGTGTGTTTGAATTATGCTATTGATGCATGCATTAATGTGTAAGCAGCCTTTTAACGTTGCAGCAGTTCAAGGAGGAGCCAGTTTTAACTTCTTGTATACTTTTGAGTGGTTTCATCTGTAAACAATGCATCAATGTTTTAGGAATATATCACATGTTTTTATGCATGGAATCTTATTCTGCAAAGTAACTACGGCTGTCAGTGTTATATGTAAAAAGCTCTGGCATGTAGTGGCGCAAAAGCATAAAGTAGCATCAAATGGAAATACTCAAGTAAATTACAAGTACCTCAAAATTGTACCTCAAAAAAGGTAAATGTATTTTCCACCACTGAATTCACACCATTTTTGTTGTCGTGCGAGAATAATGTGCGCAGATGTCTTTTTTTGTTAGAATTGCATCTTTTGTAATGGAAAGTTTTTTTGCACACAAATCTATTGCCACTGAGTTCACACAACTTCTATAATATTTATTTTTTTATAAATTTGTACATTTGCATCAGTAGTTGCTTCAACTTCCACTGGTGCAACTTATATACAATATACAGGTACATACGTACCGTCCATCCTCACTGGTCTTTCTGCTGAAAATGTGGCTTTAGTTAAGTAGTTCAGGCAAACCAAAATCTGCATGCCCTCTTCACTTTTCTCTCTGTCTGACCTGCTACCTACACTGTCATGATTTCCCCTCCGCCTGCATGAGAAACAGTCAAGTTTCTGACCTCCTGTTGTGATGCATGCCTGGCCCAGTGTGTCTATCTGTCTGTGTTTTTCTGTGTATATGCATGAAGGTGAAATGGTACATGAAGGTGAAATGTACAGATATACGCACATTATACAGGAGTGTGTAAAAAAAGGGTAATTCAAGACAGAGTGAAGCATCTCTTTTCTCAGCACAAACAGCTGAATCCACCATGGCTCAGCAACAAAAGATTTTTGAGAAAAATCTTAGAGAAAACAGCAAATTACCTCCCCGCCATCCCCTTGTTAAAAATGAACATACCTCCCGCTGTGTGCACAAATCTGTGCTTGTCCGTGCATACCTGCATGCCTGTGTATATGAGCTGAGCTGGATGTGTGTATTATCTCTGCATGAGTCTGCTGTAATTACACGGTGAAGGTGCCATGGGGCGGCAGCCGCTACATTTGGCTCCGCGCCACGTCCCCTCGTTTTATTGTGTCTTGTGCCTGACAGAAAAAAAAAACTGCTGTGTCTGTCTATGTTGACTGATGAGAGCTTGTCTATGGTGTGAGAGTGTAAACTTTATATCGACTGAAAATAAGCATGTGCCTCTGTATGCATCCCTAAATACCGTACAGTCTATTATTATTACTGTATGTGTTTTCAGGAGCAGCAGCAGACATCAGCTGATAGCAGCTCTCTCTGTGTGTGTGTCTGTGTGCCTGATGATGTTCAGTGTGTCAGTGTGGGAATTCAAGAAATGTCTCTTTAGTGTGTTATAGTGTCAGTGTAACAAGTTCAGAGGGAAGGTCGAAGGGTCTGCTGAACCAAAGTCTCAGTTTAGAATATAATTAATGGTTGTTATAGCAACAGAGATCATTACAGCCACTAACAGACTGCCCGTACAGCATATCAGAAACAAATGATTTTGGAAAAAAAGATCATGTTCAGTGTGTTTCCATACAATTTCCAGTTAAAAATGTTGATCTTCCCCGTCTGGAATGTGTGTGAATGTGTGTGTGTGTAGAGACAGAATAACCGGTAAGTCTTTGCAACAGCCTGTGACAGGACTGACCTCCTTTTCTATACTAAACATAGTGGACGGGGCAGACGGGACAGTAGCAGTTAAGATCACACACTGATGTGAAAAACCTCCAGCTCCACCGGCGGTGAACTTCCATTAACCTGAGCACACAGAGCTCGATCACAAGCGTCAAAAACTGCTAAAACATGTCTGAAAAAAAAAATTATATTCATTTTTCCAAAAGAACGCTACTTTTTTGAAGTAGTTGCATAGTTAAGCATCTCAACCTGGAGCTTTATCTGCCTCCTGCAGAGCAGCAAAGTTGCAGCCAGTGAGATGATCAGATGACTGAGCAGTGAGATCAAAGCTGGGCTCTGTGTGTCTCCATACTTGAGGTATTTTTATGGCTGGCTGTTAAACTGTGCAGTGGTTAATATACATTTAATGGAGACAGGGAATTGATAAAACACTCAGTCACATATAAGGCTGCAGTCAGAAAAGTGTCAGAGTTGGAGTTTTGCAGCTATATTGGCAGAGTAATACTATTTGCGTGCGTGTGCGTGCGTGTGTGTGTTTGTGCGCTGGTCGACTTGCCCAAATTTAACTGTCTGCATTCTGCAGCTGCTTGGAGGTTTTAGTTGTAGTATAGTAACCCATAGAAACGCCACACAAGGCCGCAGCCACAAAACATCATTCTCCCTTTCTGTAACACACAAACACAAAATTCATCTGTCATCAAGTCATAAAGTGTCATCTCAAAGTTAAAACATCTGCCAATAAAAATAAATAAATTAAATAACATCCCTTTTCTTTTGCAGTGCATTTTTGCCCAAAGTATTTAAAGAATTTTCTTTAAGTACATGCGGTGAAAGCGTCCTCAGAACTGCAAATCGGACAAAGACATATCACTCGCATTATATATCACATCTTTTTTTTTTTTTTTTTAAACAATAAAACTGTGTTATCCCTGGTGCCAATTTTCTTTTGGTGGTTTTCAGGAATATTATAAAGCTCACATAAAAACTCAAGTCTGGAGTAAATTAAGATATGTGCACACAGATTCTCACACACACAATAGTTTTTTGGGCTGTTGTTCTGTTACTTTAATTCTGCCGCCATTAGAAACAGACAGTTGGGCTGGAGAGCAGAGATGGGATGAGGATATGGGTGCAGGAGGAGGATGAGATGGAAGGATGTGTGTTCAGAGGTGAGGAGAGGAGAGAGGACTGGCGCAGAGAAGACGAGTAACAGGGCTCTGATTTACATCTCCTGGAGCATCGTAAAAAGAAAACCACAAACAGCCACTGGCAGCATTGTCATCAAGCAAAAACTCAACTCTTCAGCTGTCTGAAATGTGTTTTGAGCAGTTATCACGCACGTGCCCTCCTCTCCTCTCTGCCTCTCTTAATAGCGTGAGTCTGACTCAGCAGCCGGTGGTCAGCGGATGGTCAGTCGGTGAGGTCAGTAGAGCAGCAGAGCAGACAGGATTTGCATCCATCCTCAGAGATGTCATCCGTGTTGTTTTATTTTAGGTCAGCTTCTGTGGCAGACATTACCGCAACCGCAATGAATGTTAACCGTGTAGCCGTGTAGCCACAGAATGGCTGTGGACCCAGACACACACTCGGCCCCGCCCAGGGGAAATAGGAGGATATTTTTTAATCGAAGGCTCCAGGGTCAATGGGTTCAATACGCTTTGTTCTTGGATTAAATGGATGTGTTGTGATATGAGGGCAGGGATGTGGATTTTCCCCCCTTATACTGATTTTCCAGCATTGTCTGGGTTTGGTTTCCTAAATGTTCAAGTTGAGATCCTTTCATTTGCTTGCTGATGGGCAACGATTGCGTGCCAAAGTACTTCTGAGAGACTTCTTCTTTAAAATGTGCCACACATTTAATGGTATTCAAGAAAAGAAATTTGAGAATAGGAGCTGCAATTTTTCACAATCATCATTATTGGTGTTTGTGCAGGGGACCCAACCATGTGCAAAGCTGATACATCTCTACAATGGGTGAGGAACACTTACACAACCATTTTTAATTTCTCCATTTCTTCCAGATGATGTCATCAGAGCACCTGACCTGCGGTTGGCTGCAGCAGCTACTCGTTGTACTTCTGAAGCTTTGCCTCACTTTTGCTGGGCCTCTGCGACCACTCAATGGGACAGAGTGCACAGCCAAGGGTCCTGCTTCCTACATCCTGGTCTTTACAGGTCACTGGAGCCCACAGGCCTTCCCCAAGCAGTATCCACTGTTCCGGCCCCCTGCACAGTGGTCCAAACTCATAGGTGAGAAAGACTGCTAGGGACAAAGAAAGTGGTTATTAGAAAATCATCTATTTCTTATGGAAAATCTTACCCCTGACGCCTGATAATCCACTGAATTTTGACTATTATGTCAGATTTGCAACAGCAGCGAGGAGTCAGGGGTTATTATTTGACCTCCCTCAGTCAAAATTGACCCATGCATAGTTTTTGCATTAAAGAGGAGACACACCAGGGATAGACATGGTGACCACAGTGAGATGAAGGGACACTGGATCAGACAGATTCTCTTGCTCCCCATCATGTGTCAGAGGTTTAGGGCCTCATTGTCAGCATACACATACACAAAATATGTTAATGAGCAAAGCAGCAAGACGCAGAGAGCAATAAGAAAGACAGTCTAAATGCTACCAGATGGGGTTTTCTCTCTGCCTCTCTAACTTCTGTCCAGCCATATCTTTAATATTTCTCTATTTCTTCAACTCGATCCTACAATCCTTCCCACATTTCCGCTGGTTTACCACAGTGTTGGCGGTAAACACTGGAGTAGAGGTTTCGGGGCCGGTGAAGGTGGGTGATGATAGTTGGGGTGTGGTGGGGTCAAACCGCTTACCTCAGAGCCAGGAGGAGCAGAAGAAGAAGCGATTCAGGCCCCGCTATTCTGATTTTTTCCCTCCAAGCCATAGAGAATGGGATGGATGGCAGATGTTTGTACATGTGTGTGCATGTATGTGTACGTTCTTGTGCATCGCTGTCTGTGGCAGCCGTGGCTTTGTCTGGTTTCCAGCACTCCCACTGGTGCCCTGCTGCCCTGCCAGAGGGTGATGGCCTACTTACTTACTACTATTCTGACACACCCGTAATGGCTTTTAATGTTCACAGGAGAAGAAAAACACAAGGGCCTCAATGGGCTGACAGTCCGCTGGTAGGGGATAAAAAGTTGGAAATGGAGTTTGCCACAGCACAAAGAAAAGCATAACCTGTTGAGGGGTTTGGGGGCATGCGATGGTTTTGTGTTGCTTTCTTGTGGAGACCTGAGGGCAAGGGACCAAGGACACTGCCAGAGTGAAGAGGGAATGGAGTTTGTCATGGCCAAAGAAAAAACATGAGCAATTTAGGAAGGGCGGGAAGTGGGCTTTAACGTCTTGGTAGGGCTTAAACGTGATGCGTTATTGAGTTTCAAGGTCTTGACGCTTGTGGGAAATTTGTCAGGATGGAAATGCAATTAGGTGCGTAAGTAACGGCAGTTTGGGGAGAAACAAGATAGTGTGTGAAGTGTGCTGGGCAGGTTGTGTGTGTGTGGCTCAGTGTGGCATGTGTGTTAATACATGTGTCAAGAGTGTTTAAGTATAAATACATGGTTGTGTGTGTGTGTGCCTGTACGCAGCTCTGAAAAGTGAGGTAAGGCAGAACCATCAGAGCATTTGTCAGCGTGTTTCTGGCTAACCTTACTCTGCCCTTAAAACCACTGGCCCGGGCCACTGGCTCTGTGGGTTTCAATACGGAGCTCCAGAACCTGTGGTACAAACAGTTGAACCTAAATTGGTCTCTTGATTCTCAACAGATTTCATAGATAACCAGAACTAAACATGAGAATGTGAAGCAAATGGTTCTGTTGGCCCAAAGGGTATGAAAAAGTATCAATAAGGGGTTTCAAAATTGTTTTACAAAAACCTTTTTGCCCACCATCTGGCTGCTGACTCCAAGACCCTGGCCTATCTCCAGGCAGCTCCAGCCTGTGCTGTGGTTTTATCAGTGATAGATGGACAAAAGATGTAACTATAACCGTGAAACAATGCCAAAGACATGCATGTGGGCAATTCCTTCAGAATTATCTGTTTAATTGCAGGAAGTAGGAGGCAGTCATAGAAATACATGCAGGCTCCATGGTGGAAATGATCTCACCGTCTGGCTGAGGCTCTGTGGTACTTCATTGACATTGATATGCATTCCAGTGAATAAGCATCTTACTCCTTTCTTCTCTCTTTCTTCTTTCTTGTGTTTCTTTTCTCCCTTTAGCGGTCAGCCATAATCGCCATTTTCGGCTGTGGGAGGAGGGTGCTCCAGCCAGTGCAGGGGTGCAGAACTTCTCTGAACTCGGGGTGACGGTGGAGCTGATGAAGGTGGCCAAGGAGGCGAGGAAGAGACGCACGGTCGGCGCCATGTACCGAACGGCCGGCATCCCTAACGGCATCGGGCACAGCTCCACGGAGTTGCTCATGCAGCCCCGGAGCTCACTGGTAGGCACAAATAAAACTTAAGTAGAAGCAATACTCATTCACAAAAGCACACACATGCTCAGACACAGTAAGTCACACAAACCGTCTGTTTAACTAAAGCTATTCAGTCATCTGGTGACCCGGGCCTCCACATAACGTCGTCCATCCACTCTGACCAAACACCTCACCACTTCTTTCCACTATCCAGTCAGACTATGTTTAGCCCAAGGGCTGAAGCCCTGCAGCCACAAACGCCCACATCCATCCTGCGTGGTCTGCAGCCTGTCTGCTGCCTGTCCCACTGAACTCTGTGAGCTCAGGATGAGGGGCACAGGATGAAGTTTTGTAAAAGGAATAGTTTGACAATTTGGGCAACATGTTTATTCCCTTTCTTGCCGAGAGTTAGATGAGAAGATTGATACCACTCTCATGTCTGTACGGTAAATAGAAAGCTACAGCCAGCAGCCGGTTAGCTTAGCTTAGCATAAATACTGGAAACGGGGCAAAAACTAGCCTCAAAAGTTCGGTAATTAACTTGTTATATCACATTTGTTTAATCCGTAAGCAAAAATGACATTATGCCGTGTTATGGGGGTTATGTGCTTGACTATTTTTTGGCCAGGCGCAATCACTTCCTGGAGTTTTGTTGTCATCCCCCGACAAAACTATGACCCAGGCTAAACAGCAACTCATTGTTTTTACACTTCGGTTTTTGTATACATTAAACAAATGAGATATAATGTGTTAATTAATGAGTTTTATAACTGCTTTTGTTACCTTTGGACAGAGCCTGACTAGCTGTTTACCCCTGTTTCCAATCTTTACGCTAAGCTAACCGACTGCAGTTCCATATTTAACATACAGATATGTGGCCTAAATGGTATCGATTCTCTCATCTAACTCTTGGCAAGTACGCAAATAAGTATATTTCCCAAAAGGTCGAACTATTTCCTTAAGGATAAAGGATAGGTTAAAATCTTATTAAGTCTACTTTACACTATATTCTCACATGCTCATATGTACACTGAGAGAGTACTACTACTGCTCTACTGCAGCTCAGCAAGGAAACATTGTCCGGGGAAACACAAAGAGGACATTTTGCACTAAAACTGTGGAAGATACCCATTTGATTTGGGAAACTCAGACTGCTGAAGCTCCATATTTACGGTTGATAACTTGGCTGATAAATGTGGACTGCTGTTGGGCTGCAGGCTCAATGTCCTACTAGGGTACAACTTTGCTTATCGACAGCAGGGTACTGCTGCTGCTGAATAGTGAGTGAGTTTGGGATCAAAGGTCATGGTTGGACTCTTTTTTTCTTTTTCTTTTTTTAGGCTTAGGCTAAATTTGGGCTCAGGGCTTAAACAAAGGAAAAGGATTTGAGGTAGGAATGAGGTAAGGCACTGTGGAAAATGTGTCAGAGTTAAAACTAGGAATAATGTATTCCTTTATGTGTAAAGCACATGTAGCTGATGAATGAGAGGGAAAGAGGTGAAGAGGAAGGGCGGACATTTACTGGGGTTTTTAGAAGTAGGTGCGTGCCTGCCTGAAAGTCTGGTGACCTACATTTGTTTAGTGGTTATTCCACTGCCTGAACCCGGGGGACCTTAAAAATCATAAACAACCCTGTCGGAGGGCATCTTTGGTAAGTACTTGTCATGGACAGCAGCTTAACAGCTTGTCGTCTAGGTACATGATGTCTGTGGGTGCTTTTAAATGGGTCCGTCTGTTTTTAGATCAGTGGACAGAACACACACAAAAAAAGCAGGGTATAACTATTGTGTGTTTGTGTTGAACGTGACAATGACAGAGTGAATGATGTGAATCTGTTGACAGCTTAATCTGTTATTCAGCTTTTCTGTCTGTTTCTCTCTCTCCCACTCTCATTTATGAATCCCATCCTTTTTCTCTTCCCCACAAACCAAAACAATCATACGCAATGCCCCAAAAATCCCAAACACATATGATTCCTGTCTCCATATTCATGAGCCTCCTGCTATTGCTGTTAAATGTGTAACTCAAGACAGACAGATACATCCAAGTACCATTCGGGATCCAACTGGCATTATTCTTAAAGATTCAGTATTTTGTAAGATCAGTGGCACCACAGAAAAAATGGGACAACAACAACTGAGCATTAAGGTGCTCGTGCTACTGGACTGGTTTTCTAGGACAACTCATTCTCTCCGGGGAAGATTTGCTGTGATGGAGAAAAAGTGAGAGGGATCACGGTAGCTTTGAGTAACTGTCTGTGCTCTAGAGACACTTCCTGGCCTGTATATTGCAAAGCACCATGGACTGATCAAACCAGTGACGAGGGATACCCCTGAGTAGACGTCCTTGCTGAGTGGCCCAATGGATATAACAGGACGGGGCTTCTTGGAAAAACCACTGTTTGAGAGGAGGCTGAAAAGCACAAGAAGAGGGAGGGATGTTAGCAAAGGAGGGAAGAAAGGAAGGAAGGAAGGAGGGGATCAGTGGAGGATTCTGAAAAGCAACAGAGCTGCTTCTGATTTGGTTTCTCTGTTTCTTGCCGTGCGTCACAGGCAAGAAAACAGACCCCATGTGTCATGCTGACACTGCCTCCCCGTCCCGAGTGGTCTGCTTTGCATGGTGAACTGGTTTGATGTCTGTTCCAGCACTCTTATATCCGGCAGCGCTCTATCCGACTCCAGGCCACCCTTTCTCAGCCATCCAAAGCTGTCCAAGCCCACCCATCCTACCCTGAGCCTTAGCAGCTCAGCCCAGGTCCTCAAATATCAGGCAGCAAGTGAGGAGGCGTTTTCAAATGTGCTGTTTTCTGGGCGTCTGCCACCTCAGCGTGTGCTGACCCCTGGGCCACTTCCTGTATGAGGTCACCAGCTCTCAGGAAACATCCATCACACAGGAGACACCGTCTAACCCTGCACAGGAAACTGAGTGGGTGCATGTATGCGCACACATGTAGACCCCAGTCCCTGCATTTATAAGTTACCACATTTATAAATCCTGACATCAACAGTGTGTGTGTGTGTGTGTTTATGTGATGTTGTGCTTACTGCATTTATATCAAAAGACAAGGCGCAGTATAACACAATATTACTGTGGTGGGATAATCAAATTTGCTTAAGACCGATTGATTGTTGTTTTTTTAAATTATCCTTCAATCATTTTAATTTTATTTTCTATTCTCCCACGAAGAGCTGTAGGTCAGCCTGTCCCGTTTGGACAGTAAAGTTCGAACTAACTGCATTTTCTCTCTCTGACTGACAGTTGTCCCTGATGGTGAAGATGATCCCCAGCCCCGACTGGTTCGTCGGTGTAGACAGCCTAAACCTTTGCGAGGGCAGCCGGTGGAAACAGGAAGTGACCGTTGACCTCCAGCCTTATGATGCAGGGACAGACAGTGGATTCACTTTCTCCTCTCCCAACTTCCCCACCAGCCCTGCAGAAAACATCACAAAGGTGAGCTCCTGCGATGTTCACAAGTACAAAAACCATCACTTGTTCATACATTGACTCATTAATTTAGTCTTTCATTAATTCCAAAAACAAAGCAAGGTGCATGGTCCTCGTTTTATTCTTAAAATAGGTTAGCAGCACAGGTATGGGACGTCATTCTTAGCTGCCTCCACTTGAATTATGGCTTGGCAGCCCTCATGCCTGACCTGAGGTGATATGAGTAAAAAGGGCCTCTCTTACATAATCGACCATCTATCCTTACCCACCATGTGTTTTAAAGTGGGCTATTATGCATTTGAACTTTTGTTGGGAATCTGCTGGCTCTCCTGGTGAATTATGCCTGACTGTTCTTTGCTGACTTGTTCAGATCACATCTCAGATGCCGAACCATCCAGCCAACTCCTTCTACTATCCGCGCTTAAAGGAGCTTCCACCTATTGCCAGCATAAAGATCACTCAACAGAGCAGATCACCTGACCGTCAAACCTCAATGTCCAATCATATTCTGCCAAACTCTATCAGTCCCCAGCGCTTCTCAGGTAAGACCACAGGACCCCCTACATCAGTGGTGCCCCAACACCACTGATGTAGGGGGTCCCACTTACAGCCCCACTTAAACAGTTCTACATAACTTGCAGCAGCTACAAGCACGTACTAATAGAAACAGCTCTTGTTTCTGCAGAGATTTGTACCTTTCTTTCTTTACTCACACATCTCTTTCCCCTCGATTCAGCGACACCACTGGACTGTGAAGTGTCTCTCTGGTCATCCTGGGGTTTGTGTCTGGGTCCCTGCTCCAGAGGTGGTGTCCGCCACCGCACACGTTACATCCTCTTGCGGCCGGCCAACGCTGGCACCCCCTGCCCTGAGCTGGAGGAACAGGCTGAATGCGTACCACACAGCTGTATGAGAGTCCAGTAACCCACAGATACTGCCAGTGTTCAACACTGGGACTCTCGTGTTATCACTGCTGGACTAAGAAATGTTGCTGCATCTTGAGCATTTCCTTGATAATGCAAAGGATTTGAGGGTTTGTCACAGTCAAATTGTGGAAATTTAAGACTTGCTGCATTACCAGTGCTGCCCATTAGTATTAGAGTGTACACTCCTCTGGGTGTAGCAGAGGGTTGGACAGTTATTAATGTTTGAGATAACACTTTGAATGTGTTCAGATAAAAAGTGATTTTTATAAATTGTCGTGGATGCAGAATAGAAACACTGAGAGGAAGATGCGTGACAAATGTGTCCCCTCAAAGATCTGTATGAGACTTGTTATGGTTTGTTCATTGTCAACAACATATGCATTTAATCTGTACGCTGATTGCGGCACACCAGAGTAACAACTCTTCAACTCACTCTTACTTACTCACACTGACTTATGCACACAAAGGTCCTTGCACATACTGCATACTTTTACAGGCATGGAGGCATTAGTTTACGTAGGTAACCTATACGTGCTTGGCACATGCAGCGCTTTCAAAATAACCTCACACCCCGATTTATAAATATCACCTTTCACAAGAAAGACCTAAAAGCTGACTTGATGCTCAGAGCCAGTCTGAAGAAGCTGGCCTATTTTATAATAAGATGCAGGTTTTTATAGAAGGAAAAATAAATATTTGTATTATCACTTTTGATATTTGAATGTTGAGATTTTGTATATACGGTATGGTGTATCTTATCTTGTATAACTCATGAATAAATATGGAGGTGTGTTTTTCAAATAGAAAATGCCTGTCTTACTTTGTTCCCCTGTATGGCTTTTCAGTTGGAAAGTGTTATGTGAAAGCAATGTCTGTATTTAAAACTCTTGTGAGACCAAAGAACATTCTTGATTTGCACGGTTCCAGTAATACATGATGAAGTCAACTTATTTGTGTATGCCAGAGCATAATTTCACCAGTATTGACACTTCTTTATTTGTGTCCAAAGAACTCACAGCCTAAATGCAAAAATACACAGCCATAAATATCACAGTATGAAACGCTTAGATGCCTTATATTCACCAAAATAGAAGTCACAGTTCTGCATATTTATAGAGGAAAATTATATGTATTCCACAATATCGCTCTCTCCTAAACTTTGAAAACTCAGTGCTTCATGGTCCCGAGCTACTTTCTTTGTGGTATTTGGATGGTTAATAAATTAATGTAAATATAAACTTTTTACTGATAACGTCCCTAGAAATACTGACTCCCCACTGCATGCAATGAAGAGTTTGTGGCGGAGTAGCACCTCCTAGTGGTCACAATCAACAACAACAATACCACCACCACCACCACCACCACTACTACTACTACTACCACTACTACTAATAATAAGAAGAAATATAAATGAAATATTAATTAACCAGTACTAAACTTAACATAACCAGGCCCCTAAGGTGCTCAATGACATGGTGAAACCTGGAGAACTCTAAATCCCCCCTTTAGTAGGACCCCCTTTAAACAGATGGTCTAGTCTGTCCAGGTCAATATACGAAACTCCTTACCCCCCGAAAAAAAAAAGGATCACAACTGAGATCACTTTTTAATCAGAATGGAAATACAAAGAGTGGTCAATAGTCTGGTATGTTATTATAGTTTGTATTTTCTACAGAAATTTCTCCCAAATTTTAAGGCATTTCATCTCGTGATCAGTTTTGTTAGTAAATGATGGCCTACATAATAGCTACAGAAATGAAATACATGGCATTTGTTTTGTGAAATAGGAATTAGAGCTAGACGATAAAAAGTACAATAAAAATGGACGATATATCGTTCGATATTAGCTTAATGCAGATATACCATATAGGAGTATATGTTGGTGATGAGTAACCAACAAGAAATTACAGTATGGAAATGACAAATTTAAATGTAAACATCCAGTTGTATGGTATCATTATTAAAATGTTTGGGTATGTTATGTGTTTAAGTAAAAATGTATTAATATCATTCTTTTTCAGATTTTCATAACTAGTAAATATCAATATTGGTATTGGCCTCAGTAGGCTACTGGTTCGACTTTGACAGAACTCATGTATTCTTTCATTAAAGTGATTTAAGTTTATATTTCTTAATTTTAGGCGAGGTTGTCCACTGCGGAAAATCCTGAAAACTAAAGCCCCCTACAGCGCACAATGTAATCACTAGCCTGATTGCCAGGCCTGCCACTAGAGGTCGCTGTTTCCACACACTCGCTCTCTGTCTCCGCAGTGCTGTCTGTCTACGAGGAGTGCGTTTGATTGTTGCAGGGCTCAATGGCGGACAGAGCAGGATAGTCGCGTTAGCACCGAGGACAATAACATCTTGACTGTGTGAATTCCTGGTGTGACTCAGTCCGCCGCTGCGTGCCCACCGGGTGCAACGGTTGTAACGGGCTCTCTTGTGCACTAACGTTAATTACTAAGTCGCTGCAGCTATTTCCTGCTTGTTTTCTAGCATTCTTGACTTCCCATCCCGAGCGGAGAAGTTACACTGTTCACGGTGGCTCACTAAAGGCAGCTAGCTTGCGAGCAAACCATGGGGGACTCTCTCGAACTGATAGGCAAGCGTCTGCTTTTGCTCCTCGACGAAGGCAGGTCCGCGAATGGATCCGAGCCGGAGGAGACTGCCTGGGCCCGGGACTGGCTCCGGGGGACGGTGCGGGCAGTGAGCGTGATCGGCCTCGCCGCCCCGGAGGTTAGCGGAGGAGAGGCGACGACAACAACAGCCACTGCTGCAGGGCTGACGGTCAGTGTTTACATACAAGTGATGCCGTACTGCGTAGCTAAATACCCACCAATTTATATATAAAATGCGTGCTAGCTTACTAGCTAGCTACTTGTACCCAATTGAACTCATTTTTAACCGTCAATGTTGGTACATTTGTTGGCAGTTAACGTTAGCTCATTTATAAATTAGCAAGGTACAAGTCGCAGGCAGTGAGGCGAAGCTAAACTCGAGTCCGGGGATTTTCTGGCCTTTGCTTTGTTCGCTTTTTTAAAAGCTTTTTAACGAATGACATTCAGCTCCACTAATCGTAATCTCGTAGCAATCAGTTGCAAAGCACAGATGCGTCCGAGCTAAATAAACGATCACTGTAACAAAAGCAGCATTAGCTTGTCAGTTCCCATCGGTAGCTAACGTTAGTCTAGTTAAAGGCCTTACAAGTTCATATGAGGGTGAACCAGGAATTCCTTCGACTTTAATGTGAGGTCCAGATTGTTAAATCATGTTCAGACTAACGCACAAGTTTGTAATCCAATAAACTCTTGAATGAATGAAATTAATCTCCCCAAACTGTGTTTAGTCTACATTGTGCAGGGCTGGTGAATTGCAGAGACGTGAGAGTGAGATTTGTAATTTTTTGGGGTGGTGGTGGTGGTGGGTGACCTACATAAAAATATACGCTTCATAGATACAATTAAGGCTCTTAGAATAGTAAGCAATTGTCAAGTTCAAAACATATTTATTTCGATTAACACCAACACTTGATTTATACAGTACTTTATGTTTAATGTTCAGTTAATATAAGTGATTTATCAGTACCTAGATTAATTGAATTAAAAATCACCGAGTTCAGAAGTATGTAGAGTGAAGATTTAATTACTGAAAATTGTCCACTTTTGCTGTTGTATGACTATTAAACAAGTTAAATTTAGATTTTTCAGTGAAAATAATCAGTGATTGGTCTTTTTAGGTTGTTGCCTTTTGTATTTGTTATCAATGAGTAGGCTCACGCAAAACTGTCAAACTTAGATTCTCTTTCTGTAAAATAAGAAGGTGCACTTTTATCTTTTGAAGGACAAGACTGGTTCTCTATTCTGAGGTGTGCATTCACCAAAATGGATATTTACTGGAGAAATGAGATCCATCAATGATGTAAACATTTCATGGGGCTGGGGCTTAAATATCTTTTTTTCCTGTGAGAGAAATTATTCTTCTGCCCTGTCATTATTTTGTACCTTGACAAGATGGTCAATGCAATCATATTTAGGTCTTTGATTCACAGGGATAAAGGGGAGGGAGTCATAAACAGGTTGTCTCCCATGTTAGTTTCCTACTCAAAAAAACTATTTTCACGCTAACCAACAAAACGAAGCAAGGACATGTAGGACTACACACCTGTTAAATGAGTTTGAAATTCATTTCATTACCTTACTGCATACAGTATGTCAAGGGTCACCAGGGGTCGTTTCAGCTGTTGTGCTAGGAAAAAAAAAAAGCCTAAGTTTACTTCTCCAGTTCCCACCACCCTACTGTCATGTGGACTGATCTCAACAAATCAGGGCAAATGCCAATTTTCTGATGTTACATGAGCTTGTTGAATAACCAGCATGACAACTGGGATGTGTAGAAAAACAAAACAAAAACAGGTTTAGGTACAAACATTTTTAAAGACGTTTTGTTGGGAGGTTTGATTCAGTGGTCTGTGAAGACGATGGCAGTGCAGATTGTTGGCAGGAAGGTTTTACGTGTGTTTTGAATACACCTGCGTGATAATCTAGATATATCAGTATAGTAATGTAACACTAGGTGTCATCTGGATTTTTGCTTTTCATCATCTTTGATGACATGCACGTAAGTTTCATCGCTAGTACGTTTTGCTAAATGTCAATACCAGAACCTTTTTAATGAATAAAACTCAAATTTAACCAGCAGATCCGGATATACATAAAACTAAATTGAATAGAATAAAAAATGCCTGCGTGACAGTGTCATAAAATAGAAAAACAAATGTCTGAATTTGGTCAGACTAGAGAAAAAACTGACTCTGACTCTGCAAGGCCTTTTTAAAAAAATAAAGTTTCAGCATTTTCTTACTGCTGAGTATGTATGTAAATGGCGTGAATTTTTGCTTCCTGCTCAAAGTCCTGCTCCAGACGTGAACTGATGTGAACAGATGCAGATCCGCACAAGGTGGCACAAATTGAAGCAAAAACGTGTCCACTGTGTTGAAAATGTTTGATTAAAAGAAAATTAGCAGTTTTATTATTCCTCCTCATGACTGTACAGAAACAGGGGCAGAAATGAGAAGTTCTTGATGGAAATAAGTGAAACTGGAGTTCCTGGTAAGTTTAAAATCAGTCTGTCTCAGCTGTCACACACAGCCGCTGACTGTTGTCACATCAAATGTCCTGTCAGTTGGGGAGCCCATCTATTGGCTGGTTGTTTCGAAAACACACAGAGCGCAAAAATGCTCCAAGCAAGACCAAAAATTCACTGCAGGCGATATCTGAACACACCTTGGTGAAGGGATGTAGCATCACCTTGGATCAAATGAGGACACAGACTCTTTGGCTTTCCAAAAAATCATTTCATCTCTGCACCACTCACATACTCTGTTTGGGAGCCAATTGATAAGACTTAGTTGTGGTAGATTTTTTAAGGTTCACAATGCGTACAATTGTACCGTGGAACATTGTGCAGGAAAATATCATTCATCAGGATATTTGATTCTGTCAATATTACCCAACCCTACCTTCAAGGTTATGCAACCACCTTATGGTACTTCAAGTCCTTCAAGTGTCATCGTGCTAATTTCTGTACTGATCTGTTTATTGTAGCAGCCAGACATCAGTGTCAACCAGTTAATGTAGGCGTGACTATATGAACACAATACTTCTGTTCCTCTTGACTGTCACACTTTATAACACCTATTCTGTGTACTGTTGGTGGTCTCTTTAACTGTCTAGACACCTACAGAAAAGTGCAGCGATATCTAATGGAGTTCAGCGGGGATTTGCTTTTACTCCGTCATGTTTCCCAGGGACATGTGAAGGGTGGAGTGCGAAAGAAAATGGAAATCTCATATCACTAACTCTTAAACAGCTATTTCCAGTAATCCATGGGAAGTACTGCTCTGCCAGAGGCATGCCGTGATTGGCTGTGCGATTTATTTGGACCGTGGATTTTTAACTGCCTAGTCGTTTAAAGCTAGCTGACATCAATAACACTAGTTGCTTACAACTGGTGCCTTGAATAGTCATTACCTGAAGAGTCATTACCTGAAGGTGTGTGCATATCATCTTCTTCATTTACCTATGGTGTCATCTAACCGAGCAGATATTTTGGGGTTTATTGCTCAGGGTTTGAGACAACCGTCTCCCAGATTTCTGCTGCCACCCCAATACATTGAACAGTTGTGTGCACAGCTTTGAAAAAAAGACATTAAAAAAATCAACAGCAATGTGCCAATATCCAAATAATGTCCCCGTTCCTCAGACCTGAACAGTTTTCATTGTATTCTATGAGTATGAGGGACCCTGTTTTTGGAAATTGATGTTGCTGTTTAATTTTTTTTAATGTAAATTCTCTGCTGCGAGCACCACAAACAAAAATCTGTTGTATTAGGGACGAGGCAGAAAACTCAGAGACAGATATCTCAAAACCTCAGCAGATAAAATCTGAACTATCTGCATGGTTAGATAGCACTAGAGGCAAGTGAGAAAATACGTTGTTTTGTAACTTGAGGGAACCAACCTTTTTAAAGTTGAGTCCAAAGTTGAGAGAATCCTCTTGTACAGTGGGAGGAAGGAGCACATCAGTATCTGAAGGTTAAGCAGTTGGCTTGATATGATCTCAATGCCACTTGTCTGCTTTAGCAAGTAACTGCAATGAAATAAGCAGCAACTAAAGTTCATTTCTCTCTCTCTCTCGCTCACTAATTCTTTTTCCTTTGAAATCTAAGCAGGAGGGTACTCGGCTAGTCAGTCGTTAATCAACAACGTTCCATGAGTTGAAACAAGTCAGCGACTGGGGGAGTCAGGCAGGCTGATAACAGTCCGGTCTGTTTCTCACAGCTTGCTTTGTTAAATAAAACAGCTGCGGTCAAAAGCTTAGCTGTGTCTGTGGTGTTTTACTTCACTCAAGTCCACAAAATAATAAACCTCCTCTATCAACTTTACAACCGTGACAAATAAGAGGTGTCTTAAGTACTTGTGATAAAAGTCAATGGTACGAATCACACACACGGCGCATGAGAAGAGTCCAGCTGTTGTCAAGTTTACTTTTTAACTTTGTGTAGTTGTTTTGATTTTGAAACTTTGGCGAAGGAGTGTCATTGTTCAGTTGGACCATCCGTTGTGAATCAGTGCATACCAGTTTTATTCTGTTATTTTGACACAGAAAAGAGGATGCATAAAGAAACAGGGTTACGGTAATTATGTCATATTCTTTCAGGATCTATTTTATATCTTCTCCTTAGATTTGTTGCAGTTTCTGTTGCAACAGTGTTGCTTGCCCCTCTCTCATGAACTTCAGTTGAGCAACCGTTGAGCAAAGCACTTCAGACCGAAAACAGCGCAGGGGGCTGCGCTGGTTGTTGTTGTTTAAGGTAACGGTGACACATGAAATACAATCCAGGACGTCCCGTTTGAGTAACTGATTAATGTATATAAAGACTTATCAGACGCCAAAACACAGTTTGTAATACTCACAGACAGGATTTTACAACTCTGCAAACTTATCACGACAGCAACTATTTTATCTTTCGTTGCGGTGATCGTGAGGTAAACTGTAACGAACTGGCTCTATTCAAATGAATGAGAGAGCTGGATTTTTCCCCATAGAACTACCGCCGGTCTGAATGCACCCTAACCCCCCCAAACTGCTCTAGTGGGACTTCTCAGGGGCCAACAGATATGTTTGTGGTTGTTCTTGGCATCCTGCAGGTCTGAAAGTGTGTATCTGCCAGTGTGAAGCTGGAAACTGATAAGAAAGGGCAATAATGCTCACTGAACCTACCCTGCATAAATAAAGGTTGATTAAAAAAAGATACCACCAACTGAGACATTTGTAACCAACACTTACTAATTCTAATCCATTCATGACTAATTGTAGGTTCCCAGGTGTGTGCATATCATCTTCTTAATTCAAATTAAATAACACTTAAGAGTAAACTTTGGACCCAACTATAATACAGGAACAAAGTGGGTCAGTATTCAGACACTAGCTGCACAATTTTCTGCCTCATGTACAGTCTATGATCATCTGGATATGGATGTATGTAATATTAAACAACACTTTTACTACAACAGTATAGGCTACATATTAATTATAATTTTATTTATGCGTGATTGTTGCCTATTTTTAAGGCTGTGTCTTCCGTTTTTAGGAAATGAATCATTAACTTTTTCCTTTAAACCAAAGCAGCTAGATAACTAATGATTGACAGGCCTTCCTCCAGTGTGTTGTCCAGCTCTTGCTCTAGCAGTACAGGACCTCTCTGACTGATATGCATTAATTACATGTGCGTAAGACAAAGTTGTGTATAATCATATTGTACCAGTGACACACAAACTTACTGTAGACAGATTCCGTCATACTGTTATAAATGGCACGGTATGAAAAGTTTACAAACAAAAGATATAAACAACTCAGACTGGAAATTTTCCTTTTCCTGTATTCTCATTTTAATAAACTGAGTATGAGACTAAGTATTATCACGGTTATGAAATGCTCTTTCAGTGGGGGTTGCTGGTACACACAGGCATTGCTTTGGGAAAGTCTCTAATGAGCTCTTGGCCAATGAAGAGGCTCTGTGTTGCTGTCTGCACTGGCAGATAGTAGCTTGTCAGTCCAATTGCAGTAATACATGTATCATGTTACCTAGAAAATGTGAACTGTGCACATATTTCCACCTTGTACCGCATATTTAATTAATTTGATTAGATCCTTGAACTTCAGATTTTATTAAAAAGTTAGTCAGCTCCTTAGGTAGCGGTTTAGTGAAATGAGTGTAGCTGTCTTATATCACTTAACGGTCCTTATGTTTACACTCTGGTTCTCTCTGTTTTTCCGACTGCAGGTCTTTGTGGAGTTTGAGAATGCTTCGCAGCAGTGTTCTTGGGTGCAGGTGTATGACGAGGGGGTGAAAGCCGTGTTAGTGGAAGACTCCATTGTTTGGGCCAATCGGAGCGACGGCACTGGGACTACCGGAGCCCCGGCCTCAGCCACAGCCTGGCCTGCATTGGTGAGTGCTCAGTTGGACAGTGGGAGTAAGCAGGACCGTCTGCGTCATGCATACAAGTTGAGCCTTCAAACGATCTAGGCTACCTGTTGAAATAGGGACTAGGCATCAGCACAAGACCAACCACGGCTGTAAGATAGGCTGAAACCTGCGGCAGCCATGGTTGTATTCTTACTTTAGTTTTTAGTTTGAGTTATTCCTTCTCAAGTCTGAACCTTGCTAACTAATTTTAAGTAACAAAATCCTAACACTTGATGCAAACAGTTGATGCAAATAATGCAATGCATGAAACATGCTTTTTATTCCCCTGACCCTGAAGCCTTTGCTGCTGGGGCAAGTAGAGGGCAACTTTACACCCCCTTTGACAAATGCAAAATGATTCAATTTATATTTTTGCACTTGTGGCGCAGGTTAGATATGTAATGTGAATATGTAATCACAGAGCTGTGTTTTGGATCAAATTTGTATGTGGAAATAATTAGAAAAGAAATTGGATAACTGCTCATGTGACTTTCATCTAATTTTCAACCTAATTTCTCGGTCACAGAGATTCATTTGTGTCATTTGATGTTTGAAATCAGTTAATGTGTTCATGTGGGTATTTATGAGCAGAAACACAGGAATCAGATGTGACTCACTTTTGAATGACTAAGTTGGAGACATCAAGGCCATCAGTGTAAACGTAGCCCAGATGTCTTCAGTTATATTTAGAAATTCTACATTCTTTTGAAATGCAAAATGGTAATTTCCCTGTTGCCCCTCTGCTGTTTAATCGAATGCAATTATCAAGTACTGTTCCATAAAATCAAAGAATCGCATGGTGTTCTCTTTTTTCTGCAGGTCTTTCGCTCCCTGGTGGACAGAGTGGGTTTAGGATCGTTGGTTCCTGTGGAGTATTTTGGAAACAAGAATTTTGAGTTCCTGCCTGATAACAAAACTGTCCAGAGGTTTGAGGTGTGTACGTTTGTTTTACAGTGTTTGTTAATCCTTTTAGTAGAGTTAAGTGCTAAAATGATTAGTTTATAAACCAGTTAGTTCATTGACAGAAAACCTATTTTTATAGTGGACTAAATATTTAAGATATTAATCAAATATTACCAAAACAGCCTCTCAGATGTGATTTCCTTCCTACATTATTTTAGACAGAATAATTAATAATGTCTTAGACAGGGCATTTGGTATTACATTGGACATTTTTAAAACTAAATAATAAACCAATGAAATAATAACAGCAGCAACAGTTAGTTACAGCGCTGCTTTCCAGTAATATTATAGTGAAGTTTCACACGTACCACTATCACTATTTCAGGACAGTGTGGTTTGTGTCCTTGTGCAGGTTGAGAAAGACATAAGACACCCTTTGCTGTTGGAGCAGCCCTCCCTGCAGGCTGCCATCTCCAGCTGGCATACTGACTTTGAACTGCAGGAGATCTTCAGGAAGGGTAAGACTCAACCTTCACCAGTTTTTATGTAGTTTTCCTTTACTACCTCCGTCTGCTCTCTGGGCTGTTTTGTCTTAACAGTGTTTCCCACATAATGTTTTTATTTTGGGCACATGCTCAAATTAGCAACCTTGGAATTACTGTTAATTTGAAATGCTTGAACCTGGCATTTGTCATCAAATGTAGTTAAAAGGCGACGTTAAGCAGTAAAACCATGATGGACTAGCAGCAGTGACTGTGAGTCATTGTATTTCTGATAAATGCTGTTGATGAAACATAGCGTAGACACAATATGCAACAGAGGGAACACATTTTTTTATTAGCTGAATGTACTGAGAATCAGCTAGGAGTATAATGGTCATCTAATGCTGCAGTAGCAACTTACTAGATCGAGAGACTTTCATGCCTTAATAATTTTCCAGCTTGTGTTCTTGTTGACTTTTTCATGTGAGGTGTTTCACTTAAATCTGCCAGATTGTAACTCCTACCTTTCTCCCTGTTCCTGCCCTCAGGTTCATACACTATTCAAGGACGCAGGGTTCGCGTGTACCAGCCAGAGTTTGAGGAGTGCTGGGCCGCAGGACTGGTCTCACAGCACGACCCTATCTCACACATTATGGAGATTACCTTAGATAAGGTAAATAACGCTTACGTTACAAGTGGAATTGGGATGAAAATTTTATTAGATATTTAGGGATCAAAATACCAAAACAATGGGAGAAAGAATTAGAATATGTGATTGACACTGAGCAATGGGAGGACATTTGTACTGGGACTCATAAAACAACTGCTTCACACATGTGGAGAGAATATGCTTGGAAGATACAGATGCAGTATTTTATAACCCCAAATAAATATGCTAAATAGGATGTATCTGCTGTGTTGGAGGGAAATTTCATCCACTTATCTTTGAAATTTGAAATGTTAAAATCATATTGCAGTGGTGAAAAAAGAGAAATAGAATATGAAAATTTCTGAGTCTAGATTTTATTTTATTTGTCTTATTAGGTGTAGTGCCTCCTAATGGATAAAAAGGACTAATATTTACTTAAAATATTGAGAATAAGCTGTTTAAAAGTAATAGCAAGAAGCTGGAGGCAAAGGGAAAGCCACAAAAGGAAAAAACTAATGAAGCATATTAAAAGCATAGGGAAAATCACTTATAAAATCTGAGGCAATATTGAAGGTTTTGAAACAAGATGGGCTAAATAGCTGTGCTACACAAAGGGAAATCATGGCGGCAACAAATGACATTAACGTATACAGGTACATGCAGATGGGTAGAAGTGTGTTCATGTGATTACATGTTTAGATATAGATGCTCACACAGACTTGTATGTATAAGTACACATAGTATATCTATCCTGATGCATTAATGTAAATTATTATTGGGCTTCACTGTATTAAGACACATCTTTATTTATTTATTATTATTATTATGTTCATAATTATCTATTATTATTAGTAGTAGTAGTAGTAGTATATTTTATCACTGTATTACAATTATTAATATTTATGATGATTAGAGTTCTCATTACAGCACCTGTAAATGTTAAAACATGATTATTTAGAACCCAATATGGACATTGTCAATGAATTAATGTTTCAAGAAAGAATCAGGCTAACCTTTAAAAATCAATCAAAACTAACTATTCTTAAAATAACACTTATATTTTGCCTAAATATATTCTGGTCATGGTGTGAAAGGATGCCACTTAAATACCACCTTTTTGCTGTAGGGAGAAGAAAATCAGATGGTGGATCCTCGTGTGATACATGTCATGCTAACAGAGGAGGAGGTAAGGTTGTCTCATTACAAATCTAACTATACTCTGTAATTGGTTGTACTGTGCTGTGTATTGTGGTGGCTTTAAATGTATTAATAGAATTACTTCTTAACATTTTCCCCCTTTTTTAGCTTGGTAAGAATGGGCGGCGGAGGAAGGACAGTGAAACAATGAAGGGTGACAGTGGACGCAGACGCAGGACTGCCTCCGAAGGTGAGGATGACTTGAACTTGAAACGTTTTAAAGGAGCAGGAGATACGGGAGCTGATGGGCAAAACTGTGGCGATTGCAACGAAACTCCAACAGAAGGGATGGGGATCTGGGGTGGAGACTCGGGCGAAAGAGTCAGCAGCACAACCAAAAACGGAAGCTCTTCAGAAGGAACCTTTCCTCAGGGCAGAGTGTCATCCCCTAACACCAATTCCTCACTCACGATGGACCAATCAAGCTCTACTCCTCCTTGTTATCCTGCCCACGTCAAAGAAAATGGTCGCTCACTCTCCACACAAGGGGCAGCGGACTCCACCACTGCCGTTTCTCACACCCCCACCCCTCCTCCCCTCAAACCAGCCCCCTCTCCCTTCTCCACCACATCTTTCCCCTCATTAGGCCAGATGCCAAGCCTGGTCCCTGGAGCTCCAGTCCCCAAGGCCTCCCCATCCCCCCAGCCAGACCGAGAGGAGGCCTCCCAGTCAGCTTATTCCAAAACAGCTGCTCTTGTTTCCCCGGGGCCTGTCACCATTTCTTGGTCGCATGAGAGCGGCCCTAGTGTGGCACTTTCTGCTTCTGTGGGTTTTAGTCCTAAAGCCCCCACCTGGGGAAGCCAGACTGAGGTAAGACAATCAATATGATCAGTACCGTCAATACCATTATATGATGCCTTTGCAAGTCATCGCGTCACGTTTTCTTTTATTAATGTCATTTCACTTCACCACATTGTTTTGTTTTACAGGGCTCTAAAACTGCATCAGGTTTTCGTTTGCCCCAGGCCACTGCTTCTGTATTTGGAGACGTTACCTCTCAGACCAATGGAGCTCCTACCACTACCACAACCTCCCAGGACACTCCCAGGCCCTTTGGCTTTGGCTTCGGGGGTGCAAAGAATGAGACTCAATCCCAGCAAGACCAAAACTTGTTTTTCCAGTGCATGACCCAGAATTCTGGCTCCAGCCCAGGTCTAGCTGCTGGTCAGACCCAGTCCAAGGATACCAATTACTTCACCGCTGTGTCTGAGAGCCTGAGTAAAGAGCCCCCAAGCCTTTTCAAGCCCGCAACCTCCAGTGAAGGGCTGAAAAAACCTGAGCAGCCCAAAGTGCCTGAGACCCATCCGACGGGAAATGGTGTGCTCAACAAATCGTCATCTGCCTTCCAGGGCATGGGTTGCTCTTCAGGAGGAAGAGGCTCTGGTATTGGTGGTCTGGCTGCAGGTACTGGGGCTCAAAGTACTTCTATGAAGATCAGTAATAATGGAACTTCTGTGGGGGGCTTAGGGCTGCAATCTGGTTTTAATACTTCAGATAGCCACCAGAACCTTTTTCTGCAGGCCTCCAAAGAGCCCACGAATCCATTTCTGGCATATGGGGACAAAACCTCCCACACCTCCTTTGCTGGCCTCACTGGGGCCGAGCCACAGACCCTTGGTCCTGTCTCGGACAGCAAGCCAAACCTGTTCACTATGGCAGAGCCACCTAAGGGGATTCTGTCTTCCCCTTTCCCAGCACTCTCAGCAGCTGCTTCACCCAGCTCTTCCTCCTCTCCAGCACCGACCTCGTCACAGAGGTCACAGAGTGAAGGGATAAAGGAGGAGCAAGACGTTGGGGAGATGCCTACATCCACCTCAGGCTGCCCCATGTTTGGAAGCACTGGCCCTGGTGGAATGGAGGAGGTCCCTGTGTCCTTTGACCAGAGCCAGTCTCAGAAGTTTACCCTGGAGGAAAGAGGCCAGTCGTCCAAACGTGACTCTGACTCCAGCAGCAACAGCGACTTGTCAGACCTGAGTGAGAACGAGGAGGGCCCAGAGAAAGGCCAGGTCCCAGGAGGACAACCACACCCTGCCAAGGATGGGGCCATGTTGCAGAAAACTAAAGTCCAAGGGGCCGCTAAGGGTCGTCCACGTAATAAGCCTTTTAAAGGTGAGTCTTGTCCACTCTTAAGAACCCTAACCCAGAATCATTTTTGGTGACAAACTAAGCAATAGAATTAACACCAAGTTGTCTCCTCCAGTGGGCCAGTCTGTGCTAAAAGACCAGAGCAAAGTGCGTCGTCTGAAGCAGTCTGGTGAGTCCTTTCTCCAGGATGGCTCCTGCATCAATGTGGCCCCTCACTTGCACAAGTGCCGCGAGTGCCGTCTGGAGCGTTACCGTAAATATCGAACTACAGATGAAGACAGCGATGATGACGACGACCCAAATGTGTCCTGTCGTTTCTTCCACTTCAGAAGGTACGTGTTTTTATGCTGACACTGCTCAACGTCTTGCTGTGTGTATTTGCGCGTCACGGAGGAAAGTTATCAGAATAGAGGAAGCAATCATCGCAAACAACGATGTGTTACTGAATTAACCTTTTATTTCTGTGACCAGGTTGGCTTTTACTCGTAAAGGGGTACTGCGTGTGGAAGGCTTCCTGAGCCCTCAGCAGAGTGATTCCATGGCCATGGGTCTGTGGCTACCTGCACCAGCTGTCCAAGAGGGCCTTGACCTTGATACATCCAAGTACATCCTGGCCAATGTGGGAGACCAGTTCTGCCAGTTGGTCATGTCTGAGAAGGAGGCCATGATGATGGTGGAGCCTCACCGTGAGTATAAAGACATCTCACTGATCTCACCTAAGCCCATGTTTTCGTCACATTTAGTGTTTTATCCTGTCCTGTGTATTTCTCATACACTCAACCTGTCAGATGGGTCTACTGTGTATATAATCCTGTTTTTTGTTGGCCTGTCCTTCAGAGAAAGTGGCGTGGAAACGTGCTGTGCGAGGCGTCAGAGAAATGTGTGACGTGTGTGAGACCACCCTGTTCAACATCCACTGGGTGTGTCGCAAGTGTGGCTTCGGAGTGTGTCTGGACTGCTATCGGCTCCGCAGGAACAGGCCAAGGGAGGGTGAGTCATTACGGTGACATTTAGGGAACTTTAGAGCTAAGTTAACCAGTTCACTACAGTGTTACCACGTTAACCTAACTTGTTTCATTTAACGGCATATTTTTTATTACAATATTAGAAACATGTTGACAAGGTTAATACTTAGTGAGCTCTTTTGAGGTTGAGTGCGTTGGAAACACACAGGTCAATATGTTCTTTCCCTCAGATGTAGATGAAGGTCCGGAGGATGAGGTTTTCGCTTGGTTGAAGTGTGCCAAAGGCCAACCTCATGAGCCACAGAACCTCATGCCTACGCAGATTATACCTGGGACAGGTAATGTGTACATTATGTTTGAATCATAGGTCTATCAATCCACACCTCACAAACACCAACTATTAAATATGATCTTGTATTAGTACAGTAAGAGTTTCAATGATTGATTTCATTGCCTTTCTCCTTTAGCTCTGTACAACATAGGTGACATGGTGCACTCAGCAAGAGGCAAGTGGGGTATTAAGGCCAATTGTCCCTGTGCCAGTCGACAAACCAAGCCTCTAGTGCGCCCTAGTGCCCCCAATGGGATTTCACAGGTACTGTTGTGCTACATCATCTTTTTCTTAGTTCTGCATTTTGTGTTGTGTTTAACCTGAAGGCTCTAACATCTGTTTGCGTGTGTCTCAGCAGTCTACAACAAGCAGTGGTGGCGTCCTCGCCGCTGCAGCTTCTGGTATTGGCACCGCTCCAAAATCAGAGGGAGAAACATCAGCGATCAAAACAGAAACTACACAAACAGCAGCGCCATCAGACAGTGGGGGAGGAGAAACTGTTGGCAGTACCAGTAACTCCACCAGTGGTACATCCTCCCCCTGTAACCTCACCCAGTCCTCTGCCAAGGAGTCGCGCTCATCAGGAGAGGGCAACAGTTCTGCTCTGCACTGGCTGGCAGACTTGGCCACACAGAAAGCCAAGGATGACACCAAGGGTAAGTAGGAAAGATGAAATTCAATTGAGTCAGTGTGATATGAGTGCTTAAAAAAAGTTAAAATCAATATTAAAGTTGAAGTTACATCACCATCTCCTTGCCATCTTCTTCCAGAATCCGGTTCACTTCGCTCCATGATGAGTCGAGACAGCCGGCCGCCCTTTGGCCTGGATTCACTCAGTGCCCTTTCAAAGCCTTCTGCTTCCAGCCCTAAGCTATTTAACAGCCTGTTACTGGGCTCCAGCATGACCCAGTCCAAACCTGAGGGGTCCAGTCTCCGGGACCTGCTCAACTCCGGACCTGGCAAACTCCCCCAGGGCCCTGGAGAGAGTGGGGTACCATTCCCCTCTGTCTTTACCTCAGCAGGCGTACGTATAAAGCTTTTATTATTCCTTGTAATTTGTAAGTCAATCAGTGTATCCTAAGCTAAAAGTATAGTGAGTCAACTAAAAACATTTTCAACAAGAATAATTGAAATGTTAATACTAAGATTAGGAATAACTGAATTGATTGCAAATTGTATTACTGCCTTTTACTGGTGTAGTAATGAACAACAACATTCACTTGAAATTGCCATGGCGGAGACTACCAAGAAAAATATTACTTCCAAAAAAAAAAAAAGATGAGGTTTTTACTTAAAATTATTCTGTAAGTTCAAGTACATAGCTGGATAATCAAAAATGTCTCTTTTACCTGTCAGAGTGATAAGCTGAAGAGCAGCCTCCCGAACTTCCTGGACCACATCATCGCCTCGGTTGTGGAGACCAAAAAGGCAGAAGGCCGTCGGACCGGGGCCTCTGAGGGCGGTGAGCTTGGTGTGTTGGGGGGCCGCAAAGACGGAGTAATGGGCCTCAGTGTTTTGGAACCACATACCTCACACTCCTGGCTCTGTGACGGACGACTCCTCTGCCTACAGGATCCAAGCAACAGCAACAACTGGAAGATCTTCAGAGAGTGCTGGAAGCAGGGACAAGTAAGAACCACAATTAGTATGATTTCTGAGGCGTCTGTGGCAGAAACATGATGGAGCAGAACAAGAAAGGTTGCTATTGGTGAAACATGGGTTGAAACTTTACTGCACTCACTTCTATTGCTCTGTCTAATCTCTTCTTCTTTGTGTCCAGCCTGTGTTGGTGTCAGGGATACATAAACGCCTGAAAAGTAATTTGTGGCGGCCCGATGCCTTCAGTAAGGAGTTTGGAGACCAGGATGTAGACCTGGTCAACTGTAGAAACTGTGCTATCATCTCTGATGTGAAGGTGCGGGACTTCTGGGACGGCTTCCAGGTCATCTCCAGTGAGTGTCAAACTACTTCTCCTAAATAATTCTTTGTTGTTTGGATTGGTTGATTGATGTGCATGCCACTGTGTTATTTTAGCCCGTTTATCTGTGTCAGAAATAGTAGCTAATGTGTTTTTCTGTGAATGCAGAGCGACTGCAAGATAGTGACGGCCAGCCCATGGTGCTGAAATTAAAGGATTGGCCTCCAGGTGAAGACTTCAGGGACATGATGCCCACACGGTGAGGAACCCAGAAATATGTTGCTTCTTGTGTATCTAATGCATTTGCTCACCAACCAAGCTATGTTCTTCATCCCCAGAGGGGGTTATTTACAAATATATATATTGTACTAATTATACATAATAATGTATATTATTTGAAGTTATAGTATATAAATGAGTTATATCCACAAATAAGATTCATAAATATCCCATATGCCAAAATTACATTCACATTTTTTAATCCCACTATTTAAAAGTCACCTGGCACGTATGGAATCTGTTGTATTTATGGTATTTGAGACATTTATCTTTTTTATTTACCCTTTCTTAGATTGTTAAGTCTTTGTCATCCTGCTGCTTTGATAATTTCATGTGTACACTTCCATAAACTTGTTAAAATGTGGAATAACCACCATATTTTGTCCATGTTACTTTGAGAAATATTTGAGAAATTCCATACGTGCCATAGATGCAAAGCCATTTTTGTGAACCAGTCATTTCCTTTGTAAGATAAAAAAGAAATGCATGAATCTGATTTTCGCTTCTTTTTTTTGTCAATTATTTGTAAGGTTCAAAACACATTCCGAATCTTACTTGTTGATGTTATCTTGTACTTTTCCCAGGTTTGAGGATCTGATGGAAAACCTCCCCTTGCCCGAGTACACAAAAAGAGATGGTCGTCTAAACCTTGCTGCCCGTCTGCCCAACTTTTTTGTGCGTCCTGACCTTGGACCTAAGATGTACAACGCCTATGGTGAGAAGGACTGGCTGAGTCAGACGGAAATTTTCTATTCCCTGTGAACTCAGTTAGATGTCTCATCTCTGTCTCCCCCTTCCTCCATTATATATTTGTCTTCATCTTCTCTCTCTCGCTCCCTGACTTACTTTCTTTCCCTCAGGCTTAATCTCGACTGAAGACAGGAAGGTGGGAACCACTAACCTCCACCTGGATGTCTCTGATGCTGTCAACGTCATGGTCTATGTTGGCATCCCTGAAGCAGAAGGAGACCAGGAGCAAGGTCAGTGGACTTGAACACACACCAAGTCCTTCTGTCTCTCTTCGGTCTCCCTTCTTCTCTATCTTACTCACACACACGTTTAATAAACATCTATTACTTGTACACCATTGAGCTGTTAAATGCTATCAAAAGCACTGCTTACTCCCCAAAACACACCATAATTTTATTATGTAAAAATATTTTTATTTACAATATTACATACAAATTATTAGATTTTTCCCCCGCATACCAAATCCAATACATTGTGTAGAAGATACGTAAGATGTAAAAGAAAGCTAATTTCAAACCCTGGATATTACTCACTCATCCTCATCTAACTGATCCTTCTTGAACAATCTTTAAGAATATTTTCACAGTTGTTTCCCGCACATTATGCCTTTAAAACTGTTTTAGTTGCTCCAGGCTTGATTGGCTTGGATAGGACCCTGAAAAGACCCTTCGGTGGGTCTCACTCATTTACATTGTGGCAAAATTTCTCATTCACAGAGGCAGATATCTCTGGACGTAAAGGTCTGTAGACTTTCAATTGTATCACTTCAGTAGCATGCCCTTCTTCTTGACTAACTCCCCGTCTTCACTCCCCCCCGCATCCTTCTGTTATTATCCGTGAAGTAGGGGCCAGAGCACTGGGACCCATCTGTTACTTTCTACTGTGACATGTTTTGTACATTTCTATGTAAATGCAACCTTTATTAACCTTAAATGAATAACGGATGGCATTTAAATTTCTGTTGTTGCCCATTGGAGATCCTGACTTTCTTTTTGCGTACTGTTTGGGGTTCCCTCAATGCAGCAATATGTAGTTCACACAAGATTTCCTATAATTACTGCACTGGGAGTACCGGTATCTTCCGTTCTTGTTAGCTTTGGGTGAGCTGTGCTCTGGTCCTTACACTGTGGGAGAAAAGTTTAAATGAAGGGCATCTAGAATTGGCATCCCTATTCCCTTGCAGGCTTCCTGTCACTCATCTATGTGACACTGACACACAGCCAACAGTATGACCATAGGCATGCTGTCCTCATACACCGGCCCATCTTCTTCTTCTTCTTCTTCGGACCAGGGGATTTTACACGCACACCACATAAACACACATTTACTGATTCATCCTGGCAACTGAACTTACGGCTGTGAAGGAATCCTTTGTGAGTGACGAGATAATAATGACTGTGCCAGTACACACACACACACACACACACACACACACACACACACACACTGTTAATACAAGTTACCTCACTGGCCACCTGGTTTAATGCATACACATGGTTAGGCAGCGAAGAGACACACTGGGAATAATCTGCTTTGAGCTGGGGAAAGACAAATGTCCACTGAAGCGAACACATTAGTCATGATGTGTTTGTTTTCATTTAGCATGAATAACTAAGTACTAGATTGAGAGGTCAGTATATTTTCAGGCAGTAGTGTTAGCAGCTCTGTACGATCAACCTTAGGCTGTGGGTGTGAACATCGTGTCAGTAAATGTCATTGTGTAGTCCGTAACTTGTCCTTTTTCTTTGCCCCAGTGGTTCTCAACTGGTCCAGCCACAGGATCCCTATTTGTCTTTAGTCACAACCCAAGCATCAAATTTGAACCAGTTTAATTGATTCCTCAAAGTTAATAGTTCAATAATCGGCAATGAAACATTAGAGCATTTTCATGTTTTGCCAAAGGCTATATTAATAGTTCTGTTTAAACGCATGAACAGACAGGCTGCCACATGATGCAGCTGTGAACAGTATTTTAAGAGGAGCTCTGGAAAATCAGTGCACTTCACATTAAAACTGTTACGTGGTTCACTTATAATGGACCTGCGACCCACTACTGGGTCATGAGCCACCAGTTGAGAACTACAGCTCTGCATCATTTTTGTCAAACAATATGATGGATGTACATTAATTCACTTGTTTAAGAAGTGTGCTATGAAAGATTAGAAATGCAGACTTGTCTTGACTGTACCAGTCCCAGTCACTGTCCCAGGACTGAGCCATGATACGTAGGCCTGTCACGATAACTACTTTTGTCTGACGATATATTGTCCCAGAAATACATGAGATAAACAATATTATTGCCATATTATTGTAATTGAAAATTTAAAATGATACCGACTCGTTCACGTTAATGGGCTCTCCTCTCTCATTCGGCAAACCCAAAATGTTCCCACCCTGGAGCTGTGCAGTGTGGCTTTGAAACCAACAGATGCCAAAACTATTGCTGCAGAGTGCGAGCCGGCTGTGAAACTCCGCGCTGCGGTGCGTCCTGTCTGAAGAGCCCAACTTGTTAACGTGGGCGCCGAAAGGAAGTGGGCCGGGCCTGTCGAACCTGTTATCACTTCACCTGGATCACTGTCGCTTTGTGTGTGCACCCAGTAACAGAGGGGAAAACCCTGCTGTTTATTCTGGCATCATGTTGGCTAAAATGTTGGTGACATTCTTGTGTAAACATGCGTGTAAACACAACGGGCAATATCAAGGCCAGCAGAAATGATCGAGGGCATGTCCATATACCGTACGATAAGTCGATATCTTAATTATTGTGACAGGCCTAGTGATACGTTTAGTCAGTCATCAAACTGAAATAAAGAAAAGACACTAGTGTTCATCAACAGTCGCAGATCACAACCTCATTCATGAGGCCACTTAAAGAGGAAACTCTAAAATCATGTCATCATAGAGACACTGCTGCTGATGACCCTTTGGTGCCCTGCATCTGTGTGCGTTGTTGTTTATGTTTGGTCCTCCAGAGGTCATGACCACCATTGAGGAGGGCGATGTAGATGAAATGACGAAGAGGAGGGTGTACGAAGGACAGGAGAAACCTGGAGCTCTCTGGCACATCTACGCTGCCAAGGACGCTGAGAAGATCAGAGAACTGCTCCGCAAGGTCAGCAGCCAGTAGAGTTCTGTCTAAAGTAGGCTGTATCATATACCAGCTATTCTCAACCAGTGTGCCGGTGCCCAATGGTGGGGCCTCAGAGTGAGCGTTGAACGTTCACACAAAATTGAATGGTTTTTCACAGACTATTTGTAGACGTTGATTAAACGTTCACATTTAGACCATAGTTCACCGGGTGAACCTATTTTGAACATCTTTTCAACCTTTACATTTAGACCATACTTCACTGGGTGAAATATGGTCTAAATGTAAACGTTTAATCAACGTCTACAAATATATACTTGGATATCATCAGCTGGTTTCCAACAACAACCAAAGCTAATTGTGTGGTTCAGATTAAGCAACTGCATTATGCCATGGTTTAGGTGGGAGAGGAGCAGGGTCAAGAGAACCCTCCAGACCACGACCCCATTCACGACCAGAGCTGGTACCTGGACCAGACGCTCCGCCGCAGGCTCTATGAAGAATATGGCGTCCAGGGTTGGGCCATTGTACAGTTCTTAGGAGATGCCGTATTTATCCCTGCTGGAGCTCCACACCAGGTCAGACATGTTGTGTTATATTGAGAAAACTTGCTATAGATTTCCATTTATTTAGATATCAGTAATGAATGTCCCATGATTCAAGATCCAAATTTGTCTTTTCTTGTTTCATTAACATATTTGTTTATTCTCTGCTTTTCCCCTCTCAGGTGCACAACCTGTACAGCTGTATCAAGGTGGCAGAGGACTTTGTGTCTCCTGAGCATGTGAGGCACTGTTTCAGACTGACCCAGGAGTTCAGACACCTGTCCACTACTCATACAAACCACGAAGACAAGCTACAGGTTGGTGTGCTCTCATGTAGTACAGCTCCACACACAGCATCTCAGCTGAACAGACCAGCATAACAAAAAAGTAGTTACTGGATGTAACTCCAGTTCTATGATTATGTGCGAAGCACACAGCATTTGAGCTGAACAGACCAGTGTATGAATTCACATATCATAGCATTGTTATGCATTTTACTCTGCCAATTGGCAACCCAATAAAAATGGGTCCGTGACCCTAAGTTTGGGAAAGAGTGATCTAGAGGATGATCTTTGTTTAGTGTTGTTTCTAAGCAGTATGCCCGAGTTTATGTAACTCCGTATTTACATCTTTATAATCTGCTGGTTTGATGTGAAGTGATTAATTCAGACTAGGTTTATTAGTTGCTTAGAGTAATTGAATTAAAAGGTATGAATTTTACGGAAATAAAGTTCAAACAATATAATTTATATAATACTATCACATGAACGTAGCTAAATGAAATGGCAGTGTGTTGAAAGCAGCATATAATTGGATGGTTTTATTTTTGAATGCATTTTCTTTTAAGATTTGATTTCATGTGTTGAGATGAATCTTGCCATTTATGGAGGTGAATTCTAAAATCTTCCAGACAGCATTTGAAGGCGTCATTAGGACAAGTAGTAAGCACAGGCTGTTATTGTTTCCTGCCATGATGCTGCAAACAAATGTGTACCTCAGACATGTGGAAGCTGGTAGAACAGTGCTGCAAGAGCAACAAAGAATCATAGGGGGAGAAATCTTCTGTTTTTGACAAATTCGACCATCAGTTTGTGACATTAAACTATAATTAACATCTTAAAATTACTCTGAAGGATCACTTCTGTTGAAAAATGTCTTAATGGAAAGTTAACGATGATGTCTGCTTTGGATATTTCCAAACTCTGCATGCATCATTAAAGGAACATTAATATAGCCGCAAAAGGTTTGGCTTATGGCATAACCAATAACAAGAAAACTTTCTCCAGTATAATGCAGCAATTGTTTCAGTATTATTATGTCACACAGTATTGAAACATTTCAAACAATACCCAGCCCTAGTCAGTCAGTGTGAGGTATTGTTCTGGGCCAGGAGATTGTTTCCATGTCTGTCATTGTTTTAACAGACTTTTCCTGTCATTTTTTTCTCAGGTGAAGAACATCATCTATCACGCAGTGAAGGACGCTGTTGGGACACTGAAGGCTCACGAACCTAAACTGGCACGCCCTTAGTTCCTCTCACTTAACGCTGTCCCAAAACAACCAGCCTCTGACGACCACTCCACCACGTACACACACACACACACACACACACACACAGTATGCATTACATACCTACATACACAAGTACAAGCTGCAGAGAGCAGAGTACAAAGATAGACTGTAGGTTTTTTTGGGGCAGTGACGGTCTGGGTTTGGGGAAAGAGGACATTTGATTTTTGGGAGGGGTTAGATGGGGAGGGGCTAGTCAGCGCTTGATGAAGGAAGTCCTTTATCGCTGTTACACAGTACGCTCAAACTTGTCTAGTTGTTTTCCAAATTTTTTTTAATTAACTCTGTATTTAAGGTCAGTGTGTTTGTTCTGTTGTTTTCATTGTACATGTAAGATGTGAGAGTAAGGGAGGTAAAAGCTGACGTGCCTTTGGAGCAGAGGTTCAGCTACCATATAAGTGACTGACAAAATGTGAGTACTGGGCTAACTTTTCTATTTTGATGACGGTGATATTATTTTTCTTCAATAGGAGCGAGGTTAACCTGTTTTTGTAGATTTTTTTTCGTTGTTGGAGTTTTTAAACAGCTGATTGCTTCTGCCCTCTGTGGCTGGAATGAATTTGCGAAGCAGCCAGTGAGGGGAAGCAGACCAAAGTTTTGTATTTTTCGTTTTCTTATTTCACTTTTAGAGTAAGAAGTCTTTTCTTTTTATACACCACAAGGTAATGATCAGGAGGACTTCAGAGAGGGCAGATTTTTTTTTTGTTTTGGTCACCTATCTTTGTCCCATGGGCTGAATGAACTGCAGACTTCCAACAACATTGTTCAAGAATCACAATTGCAGCTGAACAGAACTACTGGCCATTAACATTGTATCAATATATATATTGATCTTAGCAGTCTGTTTGATTTTTCACAATAAAGTTTACAAAAACTACTGTTTGTTAATGGTCATTTTTACCCACAAAACCTCTATGCATATAACCAGGGTGTCTATAAGACATGGAAAATCATTAAAATGTCTGAATTTGGGGTGCAACTAACAGCTATTTTGATTATCAATTAATCTGTTGATTGTTATTTTTTTGATGAAGTCAAAGATTTACAAAATGGTAATAAAATCTCATTTGAGGGCGAATATTTGGAATTCTTTTCTGATAAATGATTTTTAAAAATTACTTGATTATTAAAATTTTCTGTTGATTGACTAATAAATTGTTTCAGCACTAGTCTGAATGTCTGTTATCTAAATGTATTGTCCTGTGTGGCGTTGAATATGGTTAGTGTGTTTTCATGTTTAAGTAAGTATTAAGTATTGAGAAAGAAAGCAGCTTTGTCAGAATGAAAATTTAAATTTCTCACCTTTTCAGTGCTGAATTTGGTCTTATTTCCCACTCTAATAAAGGTCTTAAATTGTTTTAAATCACCATAAAACAGTGACTGAACAACTAAGTACTGGCTTTCCACTACCTGTATCTTGAACTTGTTACCAATGTTAACACTGCACACTACTATATATCAGATTGTGTTTTATTGATGCTGCATGCTTTTATACCCTGTCCTGTGTGGCCTAGCTTTCACTGCTCTTGTCTGAATTAGTAAGTAGATCACAGAAATGGGGCAGGGGAGCTAGAAGTTACTGTACCTAACCAAGGAGGAGGATGAAAGCATGAATTCAGCTAGTTTAAACTAACAAATATCATTTTATATTACAAATAGGGTCTCTTTCCAACTATTAATGTCTTTAATAATTGTCACTGTATAATAATCCCATCTGTTGTGCCATGGGCTCTCTGGCTTCTCTGTCATTATTGCCACTCATTAATTGATCTGATTGGATCACGTGTGTCACTGCCAGTGCGTTGGATAGCAGGAGCAATGTGAGGCACGTTTTTTAAGTTCAAATGACACATTTTAGAGCGGGGCTCTGGCCCTTTAAGGGCCCGTGTTTCCAGCAGTGGTAGAGAGCAGAGCAGCTTGGAGCCAGAGACTGCAGCACATCCTCAGCTGCTGCTAGCCCACCTGACTGACACTCAGCACAGCACAGCAGAGCGGACAGGCAGCAACGACCAGCCTCCCGGTTCACATCACAACACACCGCGTCCTGGACGGGAATGGGGGGCACCTAGCCCGCTAGCTAACTTACTAGATTTCCTAGAAGCGGAGAAGGCTGACGGCTGGCGGTCCAGCACGATGGTGTCCTGGATGATTTCGAGGGTAGTAGTGTGAGTATGGGCTGGGCTGTTGTTGTGTTTAAACCTTAGCTAGATCAGCGGCTCCTCCATTCATCAGCTGTCTGATGCTGAAAGCTGCGACGCGCCAACTAGCTTGGCTTGTGTGCTCTGTCATCCATTTTCTGTCCGTATACAGTTACATTTCATTAATGTATAAACATACTTTGGGTAGACTGTTATTTAGGCACTGGGCTAAGCAAGTGTGTATACTAACCGTTGCTCTGTTTATTTAATGAGTACAATGATGCAGTAACAATCTGCATCCAGCGCTTGCTAGCCGCTGGTAGCTAACGTATGTTGGCTAGCCATTAACCACCTGACAGATAATGTGTTGGCAGGGAAAGGAGCTGTTAGCTGGCCACATTATTCACGTGAAGCCTGCTTAATATGCCAGCCTCGCTGCAGACAAGTAAGCAGACTCCAAACTGCTTGCCATGGCTTTTTAAAACACCACAGCCTGAATATTGCTGGTCTGTAGACTGAGCATCTCAGCACCATATGGTGAACATGAGTTGTTAAAATGTGATGGCAAGGCTAAGCCCAGCAGCCCAGGCAGGGATGTGGGTCTATCCATCCATCCATCCATCCAGGACTAGGCCTATGATCAGGAACTGGCCAGATCAATGTGGATGATTTGTATATTTTCAATAATATGATATTCCTTGCTGTGAGAAAGGCTGTATCAGCAGTTCAGGCCTGGGCTTCCACCTGTACACACCACATCCCGACAGTGGGGATGACTCAACTAAAGCCAGCAGCTGTTATCATCCTGATCCCTTATGCAGACACTTTTACAATACTGCATTAATGTTGTCTTATGTTAATACGTTTTTAAGAAGGATATTGTGTCGTCTGACCACTGGACGTACCTGTCTGTCAACGATGCTGTCAATTTCTTGACGATTTAACCAGTGATGTTATTGACGTTGCATCCCTATAAATATTCTGCTCGCCTGGATTACGTAAATAGAGGGTAGAGGGGAACATTGGTAAATGGCTACTTTTAGTGGCTTCCAGCTGGCTCTTCCACTTCACTGCACCTCAGGTAGTCATGCGCCGATGGGAGACGAGCAATGTGACTGCTGGATATGCATCATAATGGCTGCTGCACATCTAACACGAGATCAATCGTTTGTCATCTTTAATCTGCACTTTAACATGCAGCTGCCTCTGTTTTTTTTTTTTTGGGTGATTGGACTTTTTTTTTCTTTTCATAACCTAAAAAACTGAAAACACGTGAATAAGCAGCATACCTGAAATCACAATATGGAGTCTCGGCGAGAGGAAGGGATGCCTCAAACTCAGAAGTGAACCTGAGATGGGGACACAGAGAGGCACAGGGCGTCTGCTGAGGGAGTCTACTGGCCTAGAGGCCTGATATGAGTCGCCTCAGCTTACTGTACAAAGCTGAGAGGCGCTGCACACATGACTGGGCAGCTCAGACACATACTGGGACAGAAGACCTACTTAAATGCTGAGACAAAACAGTAGATATGCTCAGGCTGCCAACAGCTGGGAGCACAAACCTCTCTGTGAAAACCAATCAATCCTTAGTTAAGATAAAGTATTATAAGTCACAATCAGTGGTTTACACTGTAAGCATACAGACAAACAAGTGACTTTCTGAACAGTATTCTCCCTGCTGTCCCCTCACTCAGCATTTAGCATCCTGTCACATCAGCACAAATCACCACAGTGGCACAGGATGCGACCAAAAGCACATCAAAAACACAGCTCTGTGTGCTTAGAGTCCTAATCTGCACGTGGTCAAACACATGCTGACCCGCCCCTGGCACACTAATGTGTGTTTTTCCACTTTGTCTCGCTTGTGTGTTTTTCCACTTTGTCTTCCTGACTCCATGATCTCCATTATATTTTTTGTACTGATTTATCAGGCCACTGTGTTTTGACAAGCCACTGCCCATCAGCTCTCTACTGTGGCATTACCATTCAGATCAAAACCACATAGAGACTGACTCTGCTTAGATATAAATAGCCCAATAATACAAAACGCTACTTGTTTACATAAGCTTAGAGCAAACATAACTAACCTGCTTTTTAAGCAGGAACACATTTGTTAGGTGTCAGAGTCAACACCCAGAGGCCTCCTCTGACCCGGGCTTCTCTGCTTTTTACAGCCTCGCCTTTGGGACGCTCTATCCAGCATACTCCTCATACAAGGCTGTCAAAACGAAGAATGTGAAGGAATATGTGAGTATCACCTCTAAATTACTAAATCACAGCAGACCGTTTTTTGACCGCTGTCTGCTCTGTTTGACTTTTGTTAGCTATTTTTATGCTAATGTTTTAAGTTTTAAATGCATATTGTGAGCAGGAATGTAATACAAAGCCCACAGGTTTAGATTTAGAATTTAGGCCAGGCACACACTCGACATTGTTTAAATGAAGGACACATATTAATTACCTGGAGTAATTTCTGTTTTGATGTTGGCAGCACTGACGATTCTGTTTCTTTGAACACTATCACTCAAACACTCATTACCAAAATATCAAGCGTGTTCAAATGATCAGAGTCTCCCAGACAAGGTCAGAAGTGTGGAATGGCAGCTAATTGGGGCACACCAACCTTCATGAAACTGGGTCACTGAGGCACCATAATGACTCTAAAAGACAAAATAATACCTTCAGATTTCCGTCTCAATCCTAATTCTTCTGTTATTCTACATGGACACGGCCACGTTTTGTGTTCTAAACGTTGTCATGTCCATGTAGAATAAAAGAAGACGGCAGTATTTGGGTATTCTTTCATCTATTTGAGCGGATCGTTTTGCAAAGAATATATGAACATGCATGCACCTCCTAATGATTACATAACAGCCTGCCATGCTGCAGATTATGAATACTCATCTGCATAATCTAGTGCAGTTGTTCCCAACCTAGTGGTCGCAAAATGAATGCGATGGGTCACAAGAAGATAAACCAGATAGGAAAGAATTTAAAAAAAACACATTTCTTCAATAGAAAATTCTATTTATTCTGACTTAGAACAGCCAGAAAAAAGTTTTTTAAAGAGGAAACAAGCCAATAAGGCTGGGAACCACTGATCTGGTAGGCGTTTTGTCCACCCATAGCATGTTAAGTGCATCAAACTACCCAATCCCGTGATACCAAAACGATTCATAGTTCAAATGTGCACTCTCTTATTTTGTCATGACGTCCTATAATAATCCCCAAATTTCCTCTCGGTTCACTGTTGATATTTTAAAACTCAACACAGTGGTAATGAGTTTTAAGATGGAATAACCAGTGTTGCCAGTGGAAACCAGGATAAAAAGCAGTAGATTCCCATTTTGTCTTTGGCTGAGAGTCGGGGTCCTCACTCCTTACCTCATCACTGAAGGGATAAGAGAGAGAGAGAGAGAGGGGGGGTCCAGGAGGCAGCAGCAGGAGGAGGAGGAGGAGGAGGAGGACTCTGGCCCTCCGCCTAGATTTGCACTGGAGAACAGTCTCCTCCTGGCAGGTTACCATGGCAACCCCCCCTCTCAGTCGCTGCTCAAGCAGACGGCCACAGAAGGAGCTAACGAGGGAAAGAGGAAGGGAGGGAGAGAGAGTGGAGGACGCCATTTTTAGAACCGATGTTTTCATTCCCCTCTCCTCTTGTTTGCCTCGTTTCTTATGAGTCGAATGATTCAGCATTATGTGTGTTTATACGGCTGCATACCTGTGGCCTTTTTTAATGCCTTTTAAACATGCCATTACCAAGCTGGGCTTTTCTCTAATTTGGTAGCATTTGATATACCAACATGTTTGATTATTGATAATGTATTTCCACTAAACCTATGGCGTTTGGTATTGTTTCCTAAGCTAGTTTGCCTCTTAAGTGCCTAGTTTATAGCATTTCATTTAGTTTAGACGCTGCCCTACATTTCCTTTGTCTCCGGGACGTTAACCATGCATATTGATGTGATCCGACAGGACTGAAACATATGTTGCATTTCTGCATTGGCATGTCTGTTTAGCTCCACATGTCTTAGCACGTGTGCACTGGATGCTGTGGGGTTTCATGTGCTATTTTTGTGATGTTCTTCTCTACTCACCTGTGTGTGTGTGTGTGTGTGTGTGTGTCCGTCCGTCCGTCCGTCCGTCCGTCCGTCCAGGTGAAGTGGATGATGTACTGGATAGTATTTGCGTTGTTCACTACAGCAGAGACAGCCACAGATCTGCTCCTATCATGGTGAGTCAGGAGCTGCTCATGACAGCGACCCTCGTGCCCAACTAGCTTGTAATAAATGAACAGCTTACATAATATCAATAGACGTATTCATGTGTGTATCTAGTGCTAAGTGTTCTTGATATTTTTAGTACAATGATCTCTTACTAAAGTACCTTGTTTTCACTTTAGCATCATGAAATGCAACTCAATTATTCAGCCTTTTTATATATTAGATCAGTGTCTCAGCTTCTCTGATTGTGTCTTTCTCCTCATTACTCAGGTGTCTGTACCTTCCTCAAAGCTTTTTTGTTTTCTTTTTCTTCCTGCTGATGGTATAACTCCTTGTTTCATTACTCAGGTTTCCGTTTTACTTTGAGCTAAAGATTGCCTTTGTGATCTGGCTCCTGTCCCCATACACCAAGGGCTCCAGTGTCCTCTACCGCAAGTTTGTCCACCCAACCCTGTCCAACAAAGAGAAGGTAGGAACACGGCCTTTTTAAGTCATTAAGTCCATCTCACAAATGTAAACTGGTCTGCACGGCAACATTAAAATATTTTAATGTTTTTCCTTTTCTTCTTTGTCTCGATTACTGACATTGTCTCTCACTCTTTCCCTTCAACTGTCATCCTGTGCTAAAGGAGATAGATGAGTACATCGCACAGGCCAAAGACAGGAGTTATGAGACCATGATGAAGTTTGGAAAGAGGGGCCTCAACCTGGCTGCTAATGCTGCTGTCACCGCTGCCAGCAAGGTGAGCTGTGTGCTCTGATGTCAGATGCCATTATGATTTAATAATGCACATTTTCATTAATGTTTGACATCTGTAATATCGTCATTGTAGATTGTGTCTTTCGCCCTGTTCAGACTTACTGTCTTTGATCCAGATCTGTACTGATCGTGTCTGAATCCAGTTCACCACTGATGTTAGAAGGTGTTTCAAATGCTTCTCAAGTGACCCCAGGGATCATCTTTTGGTTCGCTGATCACATGTGGTTTTTATCAGTGGGAAACTTTGACCACTGAAAAATAATACTTACTTTCACTTGGTCATACAGCGAAAGAGAAGAACTGGGGTGATTGGAAACTTGTCGAGTTGTTCGGTATAGCAACATAACCTCTGTCCTCTGGGAGGTTTGCTATGCTATACACACTGCAACATTAATAAGAAGGTCTCACAGTTTGGTCAAAGACGCCTGGTATCAGTTCTAAAGTGCAGAATTAAGTGATCAGATCCCAATGCATCCTTATGTTTGGGATGAATTTACAGCTGTATTTACGTCTGTCTACTTGACATAAATTGGATTCCCCAAGGTCTATTAAGCTTGGTTTCTGATGCCCTGAACAACCAAATGATATACCTTACTTTAGAGCGTGCGTGCGTGTAGGTAAGGTCTTCAAATGGCTTTTTTTTGTCCGACCAACAGTCCAAAATCCAAATATATTTAATTTACAATGATATGAAACAGAGAAAACCAGCAAATCCTGACACAATAGTTAACCTATCTATTAATGGACTAATTATTGCATATCTAGATGATACAGTCAGGAGAGTTTCATGCCCATTCAAGTGGTGGAAAAGCTTAAATGGCCAGTAACATAAAATTGTTTGTACAAAAAATAAATAGGACATTTATGTTCAGAACCCTGGCTGCCCAGTTTAACTGCTGTCGCATATCTGACGTGTCTGTTTGGTTCTGCTGTGATGCCTAGGGGCAGGGCGTGCTGTCAGACAAGCTGCGGAGTTTCAGCATGCAGGACTTGACTCTCATCAACGCTGACGATGAGCTGGCTCTGCACACTTCAGACGCTCGCATGAGACGGGCCCCGATGGACGAGATGAGCTCAGGGGCCAGCACGCTGCCCCGGGCCAAGAGCACCGCTGCACGGCAGAGTAAGGCCACACGACACGCGCAACCCACACTGCTTCATTGGCGGCTTCAGGTGGAGAAGCGTGGAATCGCACACATCTAGATAAATACATGCATACTGTGTGTCCAGTTTGTAGATTGGGCCGGAGTGTCACTCGGAGGACGTCCTTCATTTAACTTTTTACCAGAGCAGGACTGGGGCTAGTCGAGCCAAGTGGAGTCATGTGATTTAAAGCACTGCAGGATGGCAGGGGAAGAGGAGGAGATGCAAAGAAGTGGGGGGTGGGGGGTGAAAGCATGTGATTCCAGTGGGAGGAGAGGCTTAGAAGGAGGACCTTGTGTCTCACTACACTGCCGGCTGGCTGGCTGTGTGGGCCCGACAAGCTGTGAACTGAATACAGAGAGAGAGACACAGAGACAGTGAAACAATGAGCGAACAGGGCGAGGTGGCACATTTAATTTATACTAACACAGAAACCACGTGCAACTTCAAAAACCAGTCAGATTCTTTCACTTCAGGGTTTTATTTCATCTGTCATTCAGACAGCTGGAGTTAAAATAAAATCTTTAGGGTGATTTGTGCATTGATGTTTAATAACCTTTGGGAACAATACACTATATAGTGAAGAGACTCCAAGCTCAAAGGTCCTCTTGCTAATGATTCAGAGCTTTCAACCACACCTCACAGTCTTCATCCAATGATTGGAGCAGACTGATTATTTTAAAATAACTATTTAATCTTCCTGCTAAGCCACCATGCTGTTACCAAGCAAAAAAGAAAAGATTATAAAATTATTTTCCATTTGTAAATGGAACAAACTTGATTAATGCTATATACTCCTTCAGATGATGTAAACAGACTCAAACATGTTTAAATGTCCTGTATCTACATACATTTACAACACAATGAATCAACTGGTTTTGAATTGAAATTGCTGTCAACATTAACATATTAACAGAAAATGAATTGCCAACAGTTCAGACAATTAATTGTATGTCAGTTATCAAGCAAAACTGCCAAACATTTGTATCAGCTTTTTTTATATCACTGTAAACTGAACATCCTTTTGATTTTTAGATCGAACAGTGCAAGCAATTTTAGACATCGCCTTTGGCTCTGAATTATTGTGATCAGCAATTTGTAGACCAAAACATTAAACAATAAAAAAAAAGTGAGACCTTTATATACTTAATACAGTATATAGTATCCAACTAGTAACATCCAACTTCAAAACTAGTGGAAACAACAGCTGTAGTTTGAAATGTGGCCACTGGGTGGTGTGTGAGGCTGTGACTGCAGAGATGTACTGTTCTGCAAATACTTTTGAACAGTTGATTCAGTCTTGTACATTAATTTCATCCATTTTGCATTTTGATGTTGATTTTATAAAATAAAATAAAATTGGTTCAGAGGCGATGAAATGCAGAAATCTGCCTGGCTAATAATGGCTGCTGACAGTTAGGTTTGGCTCACTTTCTCTGGTCTCTCACCTCTCATGAATCATCCATTAATTTCTTTTCCCACCTGCATTAAGTGTGAACCCTGACCTGCTCACTGAGTGACCACCAATTTATGTCCAATCCTGCAGCCCGCTCTTTGGCGGCCACGTCCCTTGCTGACGACACGTCATCCCAACACGGCTCTGACCAATCAGACACAAGGACTGAACACTCTGATGAAGATGTGGGAGAAAAAGCCCCCAAACGTGCTACCAGCGTCAAGGCAACCAAGAAACCTGCTGCTGCTAAGACAGAGGTAGGGCCAATGAACACACACACACACACACACACACACACACACACACACACACACACACACACACACACACACACACACCTAGAGAACGAAGGCTGATTCATTTGATGTTTTTCAGTGCTGTATATTGTGCTTAAAAAGAGCGTAATAGAATAATGGGTAGGTGTTACGAACTAATTAAATGTTAAAGCTTCTTATCAATGGTATTTTTATAGAGGTATTTTTGAGAGAAAGATAATCAGTAACATGAAATGACAGCTAAGCACAACATTGCTTTATACCTTAGTGAAAACTCCATGTTGGTGTGTTGATGTGCTAGCAAGAGCAAATGCATGATTTCCACATTTTAAAACTGTTGATCTTCCAGTTGGCGATGCGGCATAAAATTTGTATTGCACTGTTTTTGGACCAAGTCGCAACATTCAACATTTATCAATACTTATTTAACATTTTTCTTCATCATCTTTTAATAACTCAGTAATAGTTATTTGTTTAGCAATAACAGAGCAATTTCCAAAAAGAGGGCAAAGTTTTCATTTATAATTTTGGTTATGTTGTATGTACAAAATATTGCAGTAGTTTTATATCACAATTTTCATATTGTGCATTTAAAAAATATAATTTCAGAGGAAAAACAGAATGTGATGTCTTAATGAAAATTTGGGTTACTTTGGCTATAAATCAAGCAAATAAAAAGTGCACTTCCACAAAGTTGGGGGACTTGCAAGGAACAGATTAAAAAAAAAAAAAAATAAATAAATAAAGAGTCAGACGCTGAAATATCCTGACTTTTAGTCCCTAGTATGAGTCAACACTGGATCCTACAGTTCCCATAATGCACCTCGGTAGCGTCTTTGTTTAGACCGGCTCGAAGGACCGATGTTTGTGAGCTAGCCCCATTCAATTACCTCACCTTCCCTGCATGTTAATTTCCCTCATCTTTCAAACTTCATCCCCTCAGTTTATAATGCAGGTTTCTGACAAATATTGAAGTCTCGAGCGGAAAAGTACGGTCATATTACACGTCGGTCCTACGAGTAGTCGCTCTGTTTCCCATTCACTTCTATTAAAGCCCGAACGACGAAGGAATTCAAGCATGCGCTGCCTGTTTCGGTGCGATCTCTAGCCGGCTCCGGTGGATTTGCAGGTCAGACTTGGCAAAGCTCCTCCAGAGCCACAGAAGACCTCATACAACTGTATTACACAACTCTCCATGAAGAGTAAACTGACCTTTATGTATAAAATCGGTGGAGTGTCCTCTTATTATAAAACTTGATATATCACCCAACTTTAGTTGAACCTTTGCTGGACTTCCTCTCCAGTTTTACCAATTCACTGTTTTCTGTTTTCTCTCTCCTTTTAATCACATTTAATTACTTTCTCCTCCCACCTGTCCCTTTGCCTTCCTGTCCATCTCCCCCCTCCTGTTCTTCTCCCCCTCCTGTCCCTCTCCTCCCTCTGCAAGACTCAAACCAAGACGGTGAAGAAGCCAACAAAGAAAAAGACCACGACTAGTAATGCAGAGACGCCACCATGAGGCCTGCTGTCCACATCCACCGGCCTTCACTCGCTCCACCCACAGCCTGGCCTGCAGGCCTTTCTTCCTCTGTTTGGTCTCCACACCAACACATATACACTGTATATATCAAGTACTGAAATTGTGTCACTCTTGCTGGTTTTTAGAGCAAACTGCAGGTTTGGTTTTTAGCAGTATGTGGCCTCCCTTAGGTTGGGAACAGTTCTTTTAAATTTACTGGGCTGTTGCATATTTTGTCTCACTCTTTACTTACTTGTGAGCTCATCTCCGATTTAACAGTCGGGGATGTTTCTTAGATATTTTTTTTAGTCTGTTAATGGTTAGTGATATATTCATAAATGCTGCTTTTTCCTTTTACCCCTCAACATATATTTAGGTCCCCATAGATGAGAACATAAGCTGGCCATGTTGCAGTTTTCCAGTCTCATTGATCTTACTGATTCATGTTCTGCTGCTGACATTGTGACATTCTCAACTGAGGCTGTTTTTGGTTGAAGTTATCTCCAGTGAAATATTACCTTCTTCACTCTCTAGATTTGGGTCTCCTGTGTGTCCTCTGGGCTACTCCTACATGGTTCCAGTTGAAAAACAAAAGTCTCACCCTCTCGGTGCATGCAGGCCACAAGTAGACATCCTTATGTGTGTTTCAGCCCTAATAGTTCCCACTTTTTGGCTACAGCTCAGCTCACAATATATGCCATTCAGCCACCACCATGTCCTAGCTCATGTAACTGTCTAGTTTTACAGGATTATTGTTGATCTATTTTACCTTTTTATTTTAACTGCATTTTAGGCGTTAGAGTTTAAAGTTTAGCTTCCCCTCATTAAGTCTGTACACCTCTGAGTGAGTCTGGCTCTGCTAAGTTCAGGTCTCACTAGCGGCAACTTTCTTCCTCACTACTTTTTTAACGTGACCTTCAGGTCACGTACAGTACTGGTGACGGAGTGGTTTGTTCAGTGTCGGCTTAGTTATCCTTCATCTAGACATCACTCTCTTGGGTTATATTTATGCGTCATCATTTATTTATTATGCTTCTGTTTGATCCAGTTCTTTTGGTCATGTGATATTAGTAATAAGTATGATCCGTTGTGCATAGACGCTGTAACTGAGTGGTGGTAGCGCTCTCTCCCGATGAATACAGTAGTCAGTTTCCGGTGTTTGTGAGGGAACATATCTGCTATCACTACAGTAGTGAAGTCTGTATATTGTTTGCGTTCTCACTCCTTTTAACCAGCTTTGTGGTGACACTTTATGCTATTTCTACATCTTAGAAGTCAGTATACAGCAAAGCAATATTGAAATAATGAAAACCAACATCAGGAGACCGTGAGGAATCATTTTCTCATCCCCGTGCTGTTGTTCAGATGTGGAGGGAGTGTCAGACCAGGCTGTGGGGGTTTCTAAACACACTGGACTTTGCTTCTGGGATGGGCTCTTCTGGTTGCCAGCCACTGGGTTGGGCCTGGTTTCTTCTGAATGCTCTGTAATGAAAGGTTTCAAAGCATGAGACTACTTCTGCACTCATTACTGCTGTTTGCAGTGTGACACCAGTAGAGGGAGACAAAGCCCACCTCAACTGTTAGCAGAGTTACTAAACAATACGTAAACACAATGTAAATAGTAACCTTGACTGTATATACAGTATGAGCTTGCTTGCCTTATTCATTCTCTGGGCTTAAATCCATTTTAATTTTTTAGTCGTTTGTGTGCTTTTTTTTAATTCATAGTCTTGACAAATTATTTGTTCTGAAACCGGAAGAAGCTCGGACCTCCGGTGTTGGATGTGATTTTTGTTATTTTTAAGATGTTTACTTTTCTTTTTCTGTCTTTCCTCATTAAGACATTTTAACTCCTCCATCACAAAGTAGGGAATCTCCAGACTGAGTCTAAACTGATGTCTGTACATTCACATCCTGCTATGTGCTCTACTCAGACTATAAAGTATTTTTGGGCCAACCAGCCTGTTTTGGGTTGTTTTTTCTTCTTAATTTAATGTTTGCACTGAATAAAAATAAGATGGCACATAATTAAAAGAAATTGTATCTTATTAAGATACAACCCTGCATTTTTATCTTGTGTTCATGCCATTTTTGGATATTTATTGTTTGTTATGTTGTCTGTTTAAAATCAATATTGTATACAGGGATGCTCATTTTGTATATTGTTTGTGCCAATTATCAAACTCCATGTCAAAGGATTGCAGTATGTGTGCTGGGACAATGGTAACTAACAAGGTCATGTATCAGTAATAAAACTACTAATAAAGGAAATTAAATCAGTGTGTTACTGCCTGTTGTACACTTGAAACTAAGTGTATATGTTACAACAGTTTGTGGCCAACTAGGGGAAGGAGGGACATCTACCTAATTTAGTTATTCAGAGATTTAAAAAATAAAAAGAAACATGAAAGAAATATGACTTTTGTAAAGTAATGCAGAGCACAGAAGGTGTCATTCACCTCTAAACTGCTTCCTCTTACCTGGTCCTTCTCCCAATAACTGAGGGCAAACTGAAGGGCACTTTCTATGATTTAACTCACTAAAGAACATAGTCCAGACAAAGAGAGAGAGGGCAACAGCAAACACAATAGGAGTGGGTGAAGTTGAAGGTGTCCTGGATGCTGAATCCATGGACCTGATTTAGATGCAGCTGAGGGTGGATATGATGCCCGCAACAGTTAGGAAAGGGAACCGACATGTATATTAGAAAGTGGCAGACAACAAAGAGGGAAGGAACAAACAAGGACATGCACAAGAACACTATACACTATATATATATATATATATATATATATATATATATACTATACACTATATCCGCCTGTTTATGTCCACACACCTTTAGACCAGGGAGCTTTGATGGTTTAACCACAGTCAGATAGATTTTGTTTAAGATGAGGGAACAAAGCACACAGAGCATCAATGTAAAACCGTTTTATTGCCAAGAGCTCAGGACAGAGCAGACAACAAAGATCCAGACATACTTGAGATACAACAGTAATTAGAGCTCTAATTACAAATTGGTACCCAAAGTTAATATTATACAATTTTTAAAATGTTTTAATTCCAAAAAGATTTTTAATAAAACAACGTACATATTCAACAATATTTTTTATATATATAAAAATTAAGTATTTTAAATAAATTCAACATATTCTCACTCCTTAACATGTTCTGAGGAACCTGACAAAGCCATATAGCAGTGATACTCAACTTACGGCCCGTGGGCCAAATCTGGCCCACAACAGGGTGCCTGGTGGCCCGCCGACCATTTTCTGATTCACAATGAAAATAAATGAATTCACCCTGGAAATATTTTGTTTATACCAATTAGTAAATGTTCAATAATGTTTGTTTATTAACTGGCCCCTGGCCTCCTGTCATTTTGCAAAAGTGGCCCCTGGGCAAAGCAAGTTGAGAATCCCTGCTGTACAGGGCTGCTGTTCCCCAAAAATGACTTAAGGTTTTTAGAAAAAGTTTAACTATTGCAGTGTTAAACTCTGTGGTTATTTTTTCTTTTACGGGTGACATGGAACAATTGTTAACCATTTCCTCCCAGTTCTTTGTCAAAATTTCATGTATTTTATCTTGGACCTGTGGGTGAAATGGGAATGATTTCTTTTTTTCTTTTTTTTCAATTTCTGTCACTCCACGGTCCAAATGTTCTTTTCTCAGACCAAACAAATCTTTTTTTTCTGCCACTTTCATAAGATCATGGAGAGCAGATTTAATATAAGTATGTAATTGGTTTTTATCTCTGTCTTCAACATCCAAGAGTGTCTGGTAGATACCACTTTTTTTAACATTTCTTCTGAAATATTTACTGTCCAATTTGAATTTGATATCCTTGCACATTTCAATATAAGGATAAAAGCCACTTCTGGGACTTGAGATGTCAGAATATGTGTGATTTCTAAAAAGATTTGGGCCACTTAGTCCCCAAAACATTGTGAATGCCACATCAGTGAAAATTCCATACTTAGTTTGCCACTGATGGGCTTTCTCTAAAAGTTGAAACATACAACAGTCAATATGTTTTCTGTCCATCAAACATGGGCTATTCAACGTATAAATTAAAATATTTTGTACTTCGGTTCCACGCTTCTGTAGAAATTCATCAATTTCTCCTAATAAAATGACCTCAGAGTGTGACGAACCTTTGGTGGGAAGAGACGCAGAATTGTTGCTCTTCTTGTTTTCATGATCTGGAGTAACCCCGTGAAAAATCCGAAATCTACCATTTTTAAAAAAACTAACAGCAAATGCGTATTGTTTTCCTTTATGTTTCACATTGTAACCTTCTAGGAGAGACTGCATGTATCTACCTGCACGCACTTTAATAATACCTAAATTATTTTCTACATTTGAAACGGATTTCATTGTTCGATTAAAAAGTTCAATTTTGTCACAATTGATTTGTTTTTTGAAATTGTCTTTTAACTGTGAAATATCTGTTTGTGTAAGGTCATGCAGTCTTAAATTTACAGCACTGAAATAAAAAAACGTTGGAGCTATTGTTGATATCACTGAAGGCAAATTACTGTCATTTTTGACTGGGAGCAAAATTAAAATATTTTGCACTTTGGTTCCATTGTTCTGTAGAAACTCATCAATTTGTCCAAATAAAATTTCCTCACAGTGTGACGTAACTTTGGTGGGAAGAGACGCAGAATTGTTGCTCTTCTTGTTTTTATAATGTGGATTAACCTCATCAGAAATCCCACATGTACCATCTTTAAAAACAATAACAGCAAATGCGTATTGTGTTTCCTTTCCTTCCTGTTTCTTATGTTCTAGGAGAGACTGCATGTATCTACCTGCAAAAAGGGGGGGTGTATTGGCTGAAGACTGTACTTTGACTCGGAGCAAAAAAAGGTTAAAAGGATTTTCATTTTGTTGTAAATTTAGGTCTTTTTTAGAATATATATGGATGTTAGGCAGCTTAAAATAATTTCTTTGAAAATTAAAACATATTAAATTAAAGGTGAACTGAATACTTTTCATCACATCTATACGGTCAAATTTCATTGTTCGAATAAGATGTTTGATTTGTTTTTTTAACCGTGAAATATCTGTTTGTCTTATAGGTACAATACTTAAATCTCTTATCAGTGAAGGCAAATTACTGTCATTTTTTAGACCATTTTCAGTTCGGTGTAAATGTAGGTCTTTTTTAGAATGTAAATCATGGATGTTAGGCAGCTCAAAATTAAAGGTTATCTTCTCCGGGTCAGGGGGACGATCTTCCTGCTGCTGGTCATCTTCCCTGGATAATGAAAAAGACTGAACTTATAATAAAAAAAAAAACAGGACAAAAACACGATAATACTGCTTATAATCGAGTTCAGTACAACAGCACAGCCGAGACTGTCCTCCCAAGAAAAAACCTAAAGAACCTCAACCATGGCACTTGTCACATCATAAAACTGATTTATTTTTCAACAGTTGTTTGTAACAGACAAATGATGCTGTGCTGCTGAAACACTTGTATGTGTCATTAGAGGGCATGGACAAGTGACGTCGTTTAATGTGGAGGAGTTGTTGTAAATGAAATATCGGACTGAATCAGCACCTCTCAGTCAAACATTATAAGATTCACAAAGACACAGCTGTTGTACTGGATTGAGTTGGATTTGTACCTAATAAACTGGTGACTCAGTCAATTAAAGTATTCTTGCAAAGTTGATATCTTGTCTTTCAAATGTATAAAAAATAAAGTAGAACTAAACTGTGCTAAATGAATCATATAAAAAATATGGATTATTCAAATGTATACATATTAAATGCCTTATTCTAACTGACTAATTGTTAATATCATAATTTAGAATTTACTGAAGTTGTTAGATTTGCTTTACACCATAATTGATTCATTCACATTTACTTGACCCAGCTTCATGGGACCAGTTGACATAACTAGATTGAGTAAATGCAACATTTTATTTCTTAGAGTTTACCTTTGGGGTGAGAATAGCTGTAGCTCGGTGGAACTGGCTGAAGACATCTCTTCTCTCTCAGGTATGTCTGGATCTTGTTGTTTGCTTCTGTCCTGCTTAGTGAGAGAGAAATGGATTTATTACCATCTATTACAGAGTGCACATATAAAACTGGCTCTAAATTAAGTTCTCACAAGAAGCCGGAAGTGTTCTGGATTGTTCTCTTGATGTTGGTTAACAAACAACGTGTCATTGTGAAACTACTTAAATATTCATGTAATATTTCAGTAACTCCAAGCAATTGTTTGTGTTGTTGATCCTTTTACTCTTTGAAAAACTGTCTTTTGTTAGATATCCAACATTGTTTTCAGTCTAAAAGGTAGAGTAACTGTTACCTCCATGGCCAAACGGTGCAGACACTAGAGAGAAAAATTAGATTAGATTAACAATAAAAACACAATTCTTCAAGTAAAAGTTTGTATTGTTTTTGACTTTGTATTGCTTTAAATTTGGTTTGATGCTTATCATACAAGGACTTTACTGGTCAGCTTTACACATTAATGCCAAGGCTACAGACAAAACACCATACATTTTGAAAAACAGGTAGAGAATTTGTTCAAAATTGTTGTGACTTACCAGACACAGACAGACAGACCCCCAAGCAGGGGGTGCAGATACCCACCCAAGCAGGGGTTGCCAAAGTTTGTTTTTTACAGAAATTAAAAAGAAGAGTGAAATCTTACTGGCTGATAAGATTTTAAAAACAAGGTTTGACAACCCCTGCTTGGATTGGTTAATTTGTCTTTTGATTTCTTGCCTTCTTCTGTCCCCCTTTTTTTTGTGCCTTATCGGAGAAACGATCATTAGTTATTGTGTGTTCCTGTTACTATGTGGCTGCATATATATCCTTCCCTTGGCCAATCATTTTGCACACTGTTATTTGCATGCCAAATTCCATTACGTACATAGAGACTGGACTGCTGGTTTCAAGTTTAAAGGGTGGAGCACCAAGGTGTGTTGTGATGTGTTAATATACTGAGAGAGTTAAGATAACGATGTACTATTAATAGGTTTTACAGTAAAATGTTTCTTTTACTGAAATGAAACTGAAACAGATAATAGGCTGAGGCTGGTAACCGGGGAGGCACACTATGCTACCAGTGTCCAGGGGCCCACCATGCACTCAGCACCACACGTGCTCATAGCAACCTATACAGATAAACACACACAAGAAAACAGAACATCAGTCGCGTGTCCCAGTGCCTTTAACTAAACCATGTAGTGAAGGGACCTCGCTAAGGATGACTAGCCTCACCAACCAGCCAGCTCTCAGTTAAGCTGTCAAAAGAACAAAGCAAAACAAGCTACAAAATGGTTAAAAAGGTGTACATGAATGTGACAGAGAGCTGAACTGGCTTGTATTCTCACGGGAAGTTAAACTGTGGCTCTATTCTTTTCCATATCAAAGCCTGTTTACAGTAAATCTTTCACGTTTCACTATCATTTCTGTTGTTCCTTACAATTTTTCACTTTCGTTTTCGACTGGTTTGGTGCACAGTTGTGGTGGAACTGTGGGTGCGGTCAGACAAGAACTGGTTTGTTGAAACTCACTCACGTTACGGTGAACAGCAGGCACTATTGTACTCACTGCTAGCCATGGACCATCCTACTGTGCTGCTTGTACTATTTTAATCTGGTGTTTCCATGACAAGTTTCATTACGTACATAGAGGCTGGAATGATGGTTTTCAAGTTTAAAGGGTAGAGATCAATCTGTGTTGTGAAGTGTTAATATACTGACAGAGTTAAGATAAACAATGAATACATTTTTGGAACATCATACCCAGTTCTCTACCCAACACCTTTGATGCTTGGACTCCTAATAATACAAAAATACAAAATATATACAAAATATACTTCTTTAATAACTAGTTAGTTATCTCTAGAAAATGAAAGAAGGTAGGTTTCTCACTGAACGAAACGTGAAATCTGTTATTTTGTTCACCTGAAATAATTTAACCTGAAATAATGGAGAAGAACTTTACAGAGGAGTGAACACTATTTCACTGATCTTACTGGCTTTGTTAGCTTCAGAATACTGAAAGGTGCAGATTAACTGCATTACATGCTACTACAAACTGTACATAATCACTGAGTGTGTTGGTGGTTGGTAAGCGCCCAGGAGCAATCACAGCCAATCCCATCTGCACTTAAAATGTAAACTGTCTTAAAGTCCAGACCAGCTTCTCCTGAGACAAAACTATTTTTAAAACACTGACTGCAAACATGTCCGCTATCGGCTTCTATACAGCTTCCATAAATAAGTTGTACATTTTACAAATGTTACAGTATTTATAAAGCTAAATCATGGCTGGAACGAAAGTCATTTTTTATGTTACTACATCAGCCAGACCTCATCACTATGAAATGACAATGTAAAAATATCTGACACAAGTCATTATGATGATTTTATAAACAGGGATAGATTTACACACTAAGGGATCTATACAACTAATTTGCAACAGCAAATACATTTTGAAGGAAACATAAAGCAGACCGGCTTTTCTTTGCTTCCATACATGTCAGTATTCACATCGACTGAATTCAATCAAAATACAAATACACATTTTTATTTATTTATTTATTTAAAGGATCCCCATTAGCTGATGCGTAGCAATCAGCTAGTCTTCCTGGGGTCCACATCTGACATACAATACATAACACATTTCATAATGAACGTTCATGAATTGCATTAATATACATAAAATTACATCAATATACAATTAAAACCAAGCAACACTGTTAGGTTTGGGTAGAATATGAATTAAAAATCAATATATAGATGAAGAATTATACAACTCATATGAAACAAAACATGAATATTGTCATCTGCATGCCAGTAAATGCCTCTGCATATTCTTTTTAAAGGATGATTTATTTTTTATTAGCCAGATATTAAGAGGTAAATTATTCCAATTTATGATGACTCTGTAAATGACTGTTTTTTTCATTGAGTTAGTCCTTGAGCTGGATACCACAATATGACCGTTACCAGCTAATCTGGTGTCGTGGTTATGTGTGTTATTAGAGAAAAAGATTTGGTCGAATAGAAATGTTGGCATCTTTGAGTTAATGGTCCAGCTGAAAAATGTGGAAACCCTTTGGTCAACTGTGAGCCATGAGAGGTTGGAGTACAACTTTTCAGTTCTAATAGAGCTGCCCAGAACAAGTCTAGCAGCCCTACTTTGTGTAACTTGTAATTTAGTGAGGTTTGTTTTAGATATACTGTTGAACAATAGTCAAAGTGGCACAAAATTAATTTTGACCAAATAGTCATGTCGACAGTTTAACTTCCTTGCTTTTCTTTACCAGTTTTGATGAACTACCAACGACAATGTAAATGTAAAGACTGTTCAAGTTTCTGAGAAATAACTGGATTGGAGATATTTAAAGCAGTTTACACATACAAATAATTTGGTTTTTATGCTCTCATAGCAGGGAAGGAAGATACCAAAGGCTCTATCAGGATATAATCCAGCACCGGCCTGCCCTATACGCTGATTTGCACAGGACCCCGCATTACGCAAGGGCCCCGCCTCCCATCTCGTGTCAAAGCGGGTTGAAGCGGAGACAAACTAGTTTTGGCATAGCCGGTTCATTTTAGTGACTTAGTTCCTTCTTCATTTCTGTCCAATACTGAGCCTGTGTAGCTGTCACGTGAGAAAAACGAAACTCGTGCATTATTATTATTGTTGCGCAGTCCTGAACAGCAACTTGTGTTCTCTCCTCCAACACTGAATAGGACTTAAACAGGTGGTTCAGTAAAAAAGAAAGCAGAGACGTTATACAAAGATCATGTAACTGTCTAGTTTTACAGGATTATTGTTGATCTATTTTACCTTTTTATTTTAACTGCATTTTAGGCCTCACAGCTTGTGGGAGAGTTTAAAGTTTAGCTTCCCCTCATTAAGTCTGTACACCTCTGAGTGAGTCTGGCTCTGCTAAGTTCAGGTCTCACTAGCGGCAACTTTCTTCCTCACTACTTTTTTAACGTGACCTTCAGGCTTAGTTATCCTTCATCTAGACATCACTCTCTTGGGTTATATTTATGCGTCATCATTTATTTATTATGCTTCTGTTTGATCCAGTTCTTTTGGTCATGTGATATTAGTAATAAGTATGATCCGTTGTGCATAGACGCTGTAACTGAGTGGTGGTAGCGCTCTTTCCCGATGAATACAGTAGTCAGTTTCCGGTGTTTGTGAGGGAACATATCTGCTATCACTACAGTAGTGAAGTCTGTATATTGTTTGCGTTCTCACTCCTTTTAACCAGCTTTGTGGTGACACTTTATGATATTTCTACATCTTAGAAGTCAGTATACAGCAAAGCAATATTGAAATAATGAAAACCAACATCAGGAGACCGTGAGGAATCATTTTCTCATCCCCGTGCTGTTGTTCAGATGTGGAGGGAGTGTCAGACCAGGCTGTGGGGGTTTCTAAACACACTGGACTTTGCTTCTGGGATGGGCTCTTCTGGTTGCCAGCCACTGGGTTGGGCCTGGTTTCTTCTGAATGCTCTGTAATGAAAGGTTTCAAAGCATGAGACTACTTCTGCACTCATTACTGCTGTTTGCAGTGTGACACCAGTAGAGGGAGACAAAGCCCACCTCAACTGTTAGCAGAGTTACTAAACAATACGTAAACACAATGTAAATAGTAACCTTGACTGTATATACAGTATGAGCTTGCTTGCCTTATTCATTCTCTGGGCTTAAATCCATTTTAATTTTTTAGTCGTTTGTGTGCTTTTTTTTAATTCATAGTCTTGACAAATTATTTGTTCTGAAACCGGAAGAAGCTCGGACCTCCGGTGTTGGATGTGATTTTTGTTATTTTTAAGATGTTTACTTTTCTTTTTCTGTCTTTCCTCATTAAGACATTTTAACTCCTCCATCACAAAGTAGGGAATCTCCAGACTGAGTCTAAACTGATGTCTGTACATTCACATCCTGCTATGTGCTCTACTCAGACTATAAAGTATTTTTGGGCCAACCAGCCTGTTTTGGGTTGTTTTTTCTTCTTAATTTAATGTTTGCACTGAATAAAAATAAGATGGCACATAATTAAAAGAAATTGTATCTTATTAAGATACAACCCTGCATTTTTATCTTGTGTTCATGCCATTTTTGGATATTTATTGTTTGTTATGTTGTCTGTTTAAAATCAATATTGTATACAGGGATGCTCATTTTGTATATTGTTTGTGCCAATTATCAAACTCCATGTCAAAGGATTGCAGTATGTGTGCTGGGACAATGGTAACTAACAAGGTCATGTATCAGTAGTAAATCTACTAATAAAGGAAATTAAATCAGTGTGTTACTGCCTGTTGTACACTTGAAACTAAGTGTATATGTTACAACAGTTTGTGGCCAACTAGGGGAAGGAGGGACATCTACCTAATTTAGTTATTCAGAGATTTAAAAAATAAAAAGAAACATGAAAGAAATATGACTTTTGTAAAGTAATGCAGAGCACAGAAGGTGTCATTCACCTCTAAACTGCTTCCTCTTACCTGGTCCTTCTCCCAATAACTGAGGGCAAACTGAAGGGCACTTTCTATGATTTAACTCACTAAAGAACATAGTCCAGACAAAGAGAGAGAGGGCAACAGCAAACACAATAGGAGTGGGTGAAGTTGAAGGTGTCCTGGATGCTGAATCCATGGACCTGATTTAGATGCAGCTGAGGGTGGATATGATGCCCGCAACAGTTAGGAAAGGGAACCGACATGTATATTAGAAAGTGGCAGACAACAAAGAGGGAAGGAACAAACAAGGACATGCACAAGAACACACACAAACACTATTTTGAAATACATACATACAATATTGATCAATAAATTGTTAGTGACGTTGAATATACAGTGTTGCTGGAGATCATCCAGATGAATGTGGTTTTAATGTGGCTTATTTCCCTGTCGTTGACATCGTTGTCATGGCGACGTTAACTGCTGGAAAGAGTGCCGTGTTGTCGTTGCTGCCGAGTTCACGCAGTAACGTTACACCGGAGAATCTGCTATCAGCTCCTAAATCGCAGATACAGTGTGTACACAGTGTGTCTCGTTTTCTCTAGTCCACGATTTCTACATCTAGTGTAGGCTAGCTGTAAAAATATGTCTGAGTCAGAAATAAGTTTGGACTAACTGCGGTTCGTTAATGCGGGGCGCTGGGGCGCCGCCCCCTCCAGGTCTCTAGTGAAGAAAGTCTACTTAAACATGTTAAACATAAATAAATTTAAAAATGTGAAATAATTATGAAATAAAAATTATTTACTCGTACAATATGCGCCTGGTAGTCTGTCAGCGCCTGTCAGTGTTCATTAAAAAAATGTATATACAGTCTATGGTTAATACACTTCCTGGGTGAAGGGCGCCGGTCAAACAAGGAAGTATGTATGTCCTTCAACTTCTGGCAAGCAGGTGACCCGAGGCTGCTCTCTAATTGGTTGCTTCAGATTTTCCACACAGACACTCCCACTATTATTGGCAGCGAATTAATATTGTGTTTTTGTTTTTGATCTAATGTGATTGGACAATCGAGCTGTCTTTCGTGTTCACACCCACCATTAACTACGGATGCGCGACTGTCTGTCACTCCTGCTCCTAGCTAGCTAGCTGACCGCTACCTTCAGGACATGGCAGCTTCAAGTGGAACCGCGGGAATCAAAGAAAATTCGTTTTTTTCCTTACAAAAACACCCTTTCACAAGGCGTTCACTGGAAGAAAAAAGGAGGATAAAGGAGCTTGGACCGGACCGACCCGATTTACAAATTCAGCAGCAGGCAAGTGATCGAGGACGAGCTTACACCCGGGGCTTCTCCCGCTCTTATTATGACAAACGGAGTTGGCTAGCTGGATGTGGTGTAACTAATGCCTTTTATTTCTTTCCCTGTTTGCTATGTGAAAGTGTCGGCACCGAAGCGTTGTGGCCAACGAAAACTTTCTGAAAAATGTAAACGGCACGCAGCCGCAGCCATCTAGACAGTTGTATGAGGCTAGGTTTTATGAGCAGGCTTAGCATTGCTGAACAGCTAGACGAAGGCTACAGGATTGGCATTAGAAGGCACAATGAAGAGGTGACAAAAAACCGACACATCATGTGCAGAATAATCGACTGTGTGAAATTTTGTGGAGCCTTTGAGTTGGCTTTGCGTGGCCATGATGAGAGTGAGAGCTCCGATACGCCCGGGATATTCCGTGGGTTGGTGGATTTTGTTGCCTCCCTTGATGGACTATTGAAAGAGCACCTTGAGAACACCACTGTATTTAAGGAAACTTCAAAAACTGTGCAGAGAGTGCAGAGACGATGGATATTGCAACACAGTGCCAACTTGTGCTCGTGCTGCGCTACATTGACGACAAAAACAATGTGCAGGAAAGATTTTTTGAGTTCATCCCTCTGCAGTCAGCTACAGCTGAGTCCATTGCTGCAGCACTAAAAGAGCGTCTTACTGCCATCCTTCCTGAGGATCAGAAAAGTAAGCTCATCTGCCAGGCATATGATGGAGCCAGCGTGATGAGGGGTGCCACTTCAGGTGTTCAGAGGAAAATTCAAGATGTGTACCCAAATGCCCACTACATCCACTGCTACGCACATCAGCTCAAACTGATAATGCAACAGGCCACCTCTCACATATCCAAAGTGAGAATTTTTTTTTCTGATCTTGGTGGATTTGCCAGCTTTTTTTCCAGATCACCCAAGCGGACAGGTATTCTTGATAAAGTCGTGGCCCATAGACTGCCAACATCCAGCAGCGTCAGATGGAACTTCCACAGCTGTGCCATCAATACCGTGTTTGAGCACAGAGTTTTGAGAGCACACGAGACTCGGGTGACTTTGACCCCGCAACCGTCAGAGAAGCAGGAGCCTTTGCTATGCGACTGGAATATCAGGATTTTAAGTTCTTTCTGCAACTTTTTCACCACATCATGCCACATGTGGACCTCCTCTATGACAAGCTACAGAAGAGGAACATTGATTCGGTCCATATCAATGGATGCATCCAGCAGTTCCAACAGGACATACAAAAGATCAGGTACTAACTGTATTCCTGTTATTAATATGATTTAATATTATTTGTTTTCTCTTATTATTATGATAAATTGTCTTTGTCCTTCACAGAAATTCTCTCCATTCCATGGTTGAGCAAAGCAGTGGCTCTCAGCCAACAAAGAGGAGTCGGGCACACAGTCCAGAGGACCATGAAAGGATTGCAGCAGAGGTGAGTTTATGTTGTAGAAATCAGTCACAGTCCATGTTACAATGGAGTGTAGTGTTTTTTTTTTGTTTGTTTTTTTTTTTAAATCTCTGTGGAAGGATGTTTGTCAACTTTTTACCTACTTTGTGTGGATGAAATATGTTTATTGGGAACTAAATCGAAAAGCTTTAACAATAGGTTTCTGGTTTGAGCCTGAGTCAGGGTGCATGTGACAGAGAAGCTGAAGTAATGTTGCTTCTCTTGGTGCATGTGCAGATCTTCACCTGACCTTCACTTCTCCTAATATCTTATGTTAGGGATACTCCTAATACCCATTCCCCTTGTCACTGACCACTGTGAAAAAGTCTTCCTGTTTCTTCATCTTATTTAGCAATGACTTACGTGTAAAAGTTTAGCCAATATGTAGTTTGTATGATCATTATAATAACACAACTTTAGTGGAGAGGCATAATATGGCTAAAATCACCTGTTATTTCTTAAGCCCCCTAAGTGTTTGTTACATGGTATAAAATAATATGTTATCCTATTTAGAATGACCTTCTATGCGCAGAGACACTATTGCATCTCTGTTGGGCTGTTTGTATTGTGTTGTAAAATTTAGCCTTCTATAAAAATCAGTTTGGTTTCTTAGTACGAGATATTTAGAGCTATTGGGCATTAGAAATCTGAAATAGTTCATCACCCTCAAACCTGAAAGGAGAATTTCCTACATATTTTCTATGAAGATGTGCTCAGACACTTGTATTTAGCATTAGCCTAGATAGAGAGTTGTTACTTACATCAGATGTATGATCAACTAAGGGGAATATAATTTAAAGATATTTTTAACTTCAGGATTATTTGCTATAAGACTTAAGCATTAATCTTCAGCATTTACATATTCACATTTTGTCCAACAGATGGCAGCAGAAGGTTCTATAAATGACCTTGGAGTTAGCTAATATTTTCCTACTCTTTTTTTATGAGAATGTAACAGTGGCGGTAAAAATGACATAAGTAGTTCCATATTTAGAAATGGAACTGTTGCCTGTTGGTAACTTTAGGTGATGTAGGTGAAATGGGCATTTTGTCATCTCTACATATTTTTTTTTCTATTCTTCTCTCTGTAGGTCTGTGATACCATACTGGGACACGCCAGGGAACACTTCTCCTTCACAAACCACCTCGTCAGTGCCACCTTGCTGCAGGGCGACAGGTTTGAACAGTACAACATGGCATTTCCTGAGGATGCACTGACCAACACCTTGAAGGCCTACCCAATGCTCAATGGAAGCAAGCTGAAGACAGAGCTTAGTCTCATCTACAGCAAGGAAGAGTTCAAAGCCTGTTGTGCTGCTGTGGATCTATTCCAGTTGTTTATGGAGAATAATCTTGGAGAAATCTTTTCAGAGACTGTCACTCTTCTAAAGATCCTCATCACCACACCCATGACCATGGCAGAAGCTGAGAGGTGCTTCTCAACCTTCAAAAGAATTAAAACTTTTCTCAGAAACACCATGACCCAGGAGAGGTTGAATGCATTGGCCATGCTGTCAATGGAAAAGAGACTGGTGACTGAGATGACTGACTTTAACCAGAAATTGAGAAATTTGCAGGCCAGAAGGAAAGGAGGGCGAAATTTATGTTCAAGTAGTGCTACTGGCCAGTGTATAGGCAACATTACAGTGTGCTGTGTTGTTTTTAGATTTGTTTGTTGTTGTTTTTGCTGAGCTACGAAGTTCTGCTTCAGTTTGTTTGTCTCCCCCAAAACTGCGGCCCCCCAAATTTTTTATCACCAGCCGCCACTTACTAACTGTCTGAGCTGTGTCTGCCTCGGTTTCGTTCTGGCCGAATCAAAAGAGATTTGACATTAACTGCGACAACGAGTAGCCTACCTGTAAACTGTGTGTGTGTGTGTGTGTGTTTGTGTGTGTGTGTGTTTTTAGATGCTTTAACTGTAAAGTGACGAATGTAGTTATAACATATTGTTTTTTTTTTTAACTGCATTATTTATTCTCATGTCTATTTTATCCTGAGGACAGCAGGATCTGGTTGCTGACTCTGGAGGCTCACACTGTCTCTTGTCGTGGTTTACTGGTGGATTCTATCTCTTTGTCCTCACTTAGTAACATGACCTGTTTATGTCCACACACCTTTAGACCAGGGAGCTTTGATGGTTTAACCACAGTCAGATAGATTTTGTTTAAGATGAGGGAACAAAGCACACAGAGCATCAATGTAAAACCGTTTTATTGCCAAGAGCTCAGGACAGAGCAGACAACAAAGATCCAGACATACTTGAGATACAACAGTAATTAGAGCTCTAATTACAAATTGGTACCCAAAGTTAATATTATACAATTTTTAAAATGTTTTAATTCCAAAAAGATTTTTAATAAAACAACGTACATATTCAACAATATTTTTTATATATATAAAAATTAAGTATTTTAAATAAATTCAACATATTCTCACTCCTTAACATGTTCTGAGGAACCTGACAAAGCCATATAGCAGTGATACTCAACTTACGGCCCGTGGGCCAAATCTGGCCCACAACAGGGTGCCTGGTGGCCCGCCGACCATTTTCTGATTCACAATGAAAATAAATGAATTCACCCTGGGAATATTTTGTTTATACCAATTAGTAAATGTTCAATAATGTTTGTTTATTAACTGGCCCCTGGCCTCCTGTCATTTTGCAAAAGTGGCCCCTGGGCAAAGCAAGTTGAGAATCCCTGCTGTACAGGGCTGCTGTTCCCCAAAAATGACTTAAGGTCTTTTAGAAAAAGTTTAACTATTGCAGTGTTAAACTCTGTGGTTATTTTTTCTTTTACGGGTGACATGGAACAATTGTTAACCATTTCCTCCCAGTTCTTTGTCAAAATTTCATGTATTTTATCTTTGATCTGTGGGGGAAATGGGAATGATCTTAATTTTTTTTCAATTTCTGTCACTCCACGGTCCAAATGTTCTTTTTTCAGACCAAACAAATCTTTTTTTTCTGCCACTTTCATAAGATCATGGAGAGCAGATTTAATATAAGTACGTAATTGGTTTTTATCTCTGTCTTCAACATCCAAGAGTGTCTGGTAGATACCACTTTTTTGAATATTTCTTCTGAAATATTTACTGTCCAATTTGAATTTGATATCCTTGCACATTTCAATATAAGGATAAAAGCCACTTCTGGGACTTGAGATGTCAGAATATGTGAGATTTCTAAAAAGATTTGGGCCACTTAGTCCCCAAAACATTGTGAATGCCACATCAGTGAAAATTCCATACTTAGTTTGCCACTGATGGGCTTTCTCTAAAAGTTGAAACATACAAGGGACAATATGTTTTTCTCTCTTCAAACATGGGCTATTGAACGTATAAATTAAAATATTTTGCACTTTGGTTCCATTGTTCTGTAGAAACTCATCAATTTGTCCAAATAAAATTTCCTCACAGTGTGACGTAACTTTGGTGGGAAGAGACGCAGAATTGTTGCTCTTGTTTTTATAATGTGGATTAACCTCATCAGAAATCCCACATGTACCATCTTTAAAAACAATAACAGCAAATGCGTATTGTGTTTCCTTTCCTTCCTGTTTCTTATGTTCTAGGAGAGACTGCATGTATCTACTTGCACGCACGTCAATAATACCTAAATTATTTTCTACATTTGAAACGGATTTCATTGTTCGATTAAAAAGTTCAATTTTGTCACAATTGATTTTTTTTTTGAAATTGTCTTTTAACTGTGAAATATCTGTTTGTGTAAGGTCATGCAGTCTTAAATTTTCAGCACTGAAATAAAAAAGGGGTGGAGCTGGCAAACCTTGTGTATTGGCTGTTGTTGATATCACTGAAGGCAAATTACTGTCATTTTTGACTGGGAGCAAAAAAAGGTTAAAAGGATTTTCATTTTGGTGTAAATGTAGGTCTTTTTTAGAATGTAAATCATGGATGTTAGGCAGCTCAAAATTAAAGGTTATCTTCTCCGGGTCAGGGGGACGATCTTCCTGCTGCTGGTCATCTTCCCTGGATAATGAAAAAGACTGAACTTATAATAAAAAAAAAAACAGGACAAAAACACGATAATACTGCTTATAATCGAGTTCAGTACAACAGCACAGCCGAGACTGTCCTCCCAAGAAAAAACCTAAAGAACCTCAACCATGGCACTTGTCACATCATAAAACTGATTTATTTTTCAACAGTTGTTTGTAACAGACAAATGATGCTGTGCTGCTGAAACACTTGTATGTGTCATTAGAGGGCATGGACAAGTGACGTCGTTTAATGTGGAGGAGTTGTTGTAAATGAAATATCGGACTGAATCAGCACCTCTCAGTCAAACATTATAAGATTCACAAAGACACAGCTGTTGTACTGGATTGAGTTGGATTTGTACCTAATAAACTGGTGACTCAGTCAATTAAAGTATTCTTGCAAAGTTGATATCTTGTCTTTCAAATGTATAAAAAATAAAGTAGAACTAAACTGTGCTAAATGAATCATATAAAAAATATGGATTATTCAAATGTATACATATTAAATGCCTTATTCTAACTGACTAATTGTTAATATCATAATTTAGAATTTACTGAAGTTGTTAGATTTGCTTTACACCATAATTGATTCATTCACATTTACTTGACCCAGCTTCATGGGACCAGTTGACATAACTAGATTGAGTAAATGCAACATTTTATTTCTTAGAGTTTACCTTTGGGGTGAGAATAGCTGTAGCTCGGTGGAACTGGCTGAAGACATCTCTTCTCTCTCAGGTATGTCTGGATCTTGTTGTTTGCTTCTGTCCTGCTTAGTGAGAGAGAAATGGATTTATTACCATCTATTACAGAGTGCACATATAAAACTGGCTCTAAATTAAGTTCTCACAAGAAGCCGGAAGTGTTCTGGATTGTTCTCTTGATGTTGGTTAACAAACAACGTGTCATTGTGAAACTACTTAAATATTCATGTAATATTTCAGTAACTCAAAGCAATTGTTTGTGTTGTTGATCATTTTACTCTTTGAAAAACTGTCTTTTGTTAGTTATCCAACATTGTTTTCAGTCTAAAAGGTAGAGTAACTGTTACCTCCATGGCCAAACGGTGCAGACACTAGAGAGAAAAATTAGATTAGATTAACAATAAAAACACAATTCTTCAAGTAAAAGTTTGTATTGTTTTTGACTTTGTATTGCTTTAAATTTGGTTTGATGCTTATCATACAAGGACTTTACTGGTCAGCTTTACACATTAATGCCAAGGCTACAGACAAAACACCATACATTTTGAAAAACAGGTAGAGAATTTGTTCAAAATTGTTGTGACTTACCAGACACAGACAGACAGACCCCCAAGCAGGGGGTGCAGATACCCACCCAAGCAGGGGTTGCCAAAGTTTGTTTTTTACAGAAATTAAAAAGAAGAGTGAAATCTTACTGGCTGATAAGATTTTAAAAACAAGGTTTGACAACCCCTGCTTGGATTGGTTAATTTGTCTTTTGATTTCTTGCCTTCTTCTGTCCCCCTTTTTTTTGTGCCTTATCGGAGAAACGATCATTAGTTATTGTGTGTTCCTGTTACTGTGAGAGAGGAGATCCTTTCGTCAAATTTTGACAGGTCCCAATCAGAATGCGCCACGCCACAAGCCCCGCCCCCAGAAGTCCCACCCCATCCAATCAATTCCTGCCTGCTCTTTTTCAAATTTACTTTGAATGATATGTCTGTTTTATTTTTTATTATTTATTTCTTTTTTATTAGCATTACTGTTGTATTATTGTGTATGCTGCATTTTCCACTTTCTATGTTTAAAGTTTAGAGAGTAAAAGTTACAGCAACACAATTTTAAACATTGTCTTGTCATCTACACACACACACACACAAAGCAGTTTACACATACAAATAATTAGGTTTTTATGCTCTCATAGTAGGGAAGTAAGATACCAAAGGTGCAATCAGGAGTATGAGGCCATCCAGCACCAGCCTGCCGTAGCTGATTTGGTCCCTGCATTACGCAAGGGCCCCTCCTCCCATCTCGTGTCAAAGCGTGTTGAAGTGGATACGAAAAGAGGAAACAAATACCATGAGAGTGAATTGCGGCAACAGCAACTTGTTTTTCTCTCCTCCAACACTGAATAGGACTTAAACGGCTGGTTTAGTAAAATAAAGAAAGCAGAGACGTTATACAAAGCTGAATGGAAAAAAAAACATGATTTCCCTACTCCCATAGCACTCACTAAATCTTAGGGACTTCCAACTTCATTTAAGAATCTCATCATCTCATGTCCCAGCAGTGGTTTTCATTAATATGTTGAAAACTACAAGGACATTCCTGTCAAACTGCACCATAAAAAGTGATATCTACAACACGCTGTGACGTGTTAAAAATTAAAACAAACCGTCTGAGCATCAGCCTAAAAAATATGCTTGAAAAACCCTTGTGAATCTTGGGGGAAGTTGATCTGGTCTACATATGGGTCCTTTTAAGAGAACAGTTCAATGTCTCCACTTTGACAAAACTCCTGTATTTAACTGTTCTCTCCACTAAGTTCCTGTAGTCAGTATTCAAGACATCATCAAGTTACTGATATCTACAATTAACATTTCCACTAGTGAGAACTGAATTGTTGATATCACAAATTTACATTTTGACAAGTGTAAAATGAATTGTAAAATGAACTGATTAAATGTTAAAAGGGCTTGCCATAGAACTTTCAATGTCTTGATTTTGAAAAAACTCCTGTAGTCAGTATTCAAGACATCATCAACTTACATACCAAACCTCTCTGTAGCCACATCCTGTTGATCAGTGGAACAGCACAAAACAACTGTCAGGACTGACGTCTAGTCAAATCCACTGTCGCATCAACAGACTGAGCTGCCGGAAGATAATCGATTCATTGCTGACATGAATGTCAATATTCACGATATTAATGATAAAGAAACAAACTTCCATAATGGACAAATGAATGAAAATCAGCGTTTGCGGAAAACAAATACAACACACGAAATACACAAAATAAGTGAACAAGAAATGAATATTGGGGAAAATCAAGGCTTAGAGGATGTTGGACGTTCAAAAATCACAAACTATTGTGACACATTTATACCGAATTTGGACCGAATAGATGTGATGAAAAGTATTCAGTTGTTAGAAGACAGTTGGAAACAAACAACAAACTGTCGTAACAACACGGAAATGTACAATCGCATAATGGAACTGTTTTCATCTGAAGGAGAGGAAGACGGTGATAACGCTGTGTATTTTGATGTAGTACGGAAATTATCAAAACATTTAAATACAAAAGAACCTGAAAGAGACAAGCAATATGCAGTTTCCATCGTCCTCATGAAAGACAATACCACAAAGGTTTTTCCAACAGTTTATCTTTATTTTATTTTAAAACCAGGAACAAAGAGTGCGGCGCTCCGCACACCAAACAGGACCAAAGTGCATCGACCATTAAAACAATACACAGCGAACAGATTTTGATTGAACAACTGGATGATTTTCTACTTAATAACGGAACAATGGTGAAAAACATTTATATCTATACGCGTAACAGCCCGTGTTTAGAAAAGGAAAACCCTTGTATGTTCCAGCTTTTATACAAAGCCTATGAATGGCATAAATATTACGAGGTTTCTACTGATGTGGCATTCACAAAGCTTTGGGGACTAAGTGGTCCAAATTATTTTAAAAATCTCAACTATTCCACCATCTCATGTCCCAGCAGTGATTTTCATTGTTACATTGAAAAATGCAAGGACACTCCTTTCAAATTGGATAAATACAATTTGAAGGACAAGAATAGTGGTACCTACAGAAAACTGTCACATAGTAAAGACAAAAAGACTCACCGGGAGAATATGATATCTGCTCGGGAAACCCTTGTGAGCCTGGCAGAAAGTTCATTTGGTCTCTGTAACGATCATTTGGACCGTGGAAATCAGGCGATTGATTCTTTTGAATTTCTGCCAGCAGTTCACGATGAAGTTTGTGAAATATTGCAGAAGGGCTGGAAAGAATTGGTCAACAACAGTTTAATGACACCCATCAGAGAAAACATCACGGAAGAATTCAACAGAGCAGTAATTCATGTTTTTAGAGAACAGCTCAAGTTATTTCTGGGGAGCAGCTGCCCTCTACGGCTTCACCGCATCCCTCACATGTGATTATGTGAGAATTTCTTGAATTTGTACATGTGAAAATGTCCTTATTGAAATGTATTAGTAGAAGAATGTATTAACTCTTTAGGCCAATTAAAGATGCAGCTTGTATCCTTCAACCATATTGTACATTAAAGTTCCAACTGTGAATGACATTTGTCTGTTTATTATTTCAAAAACACTTGCACATATGCTCTTCATAAATTTACACTACAGATATAGATTTATCATGAGATATATGGTCATATGTTATGAGGTAAAAGCCACTAAAAGGTGGTTTAGTAAAAAAGAAAGCAGAGACGTTATACAAAAAAAACACGATATTCCTACTCATGTAACATTCAGAAAATCCTGGGGACCTCCAGCTAAATTTAAGAATCTCATCATCTCTTGTCCCAGCAGTGCTTTTCATTCATATATTGAAAACTACAAGGAGATTCCCGTCAAACTGGACCATAAGTGATATCTACAACACGCTGTAACGTGTTAAAAATAAAAACTAACCAAGCATAGAACTAAAAAATATGCTCGAAAAACCCTTGTGATTGTGGCGGAAGTTCATCTGGTCTACATATGGGTCCTTTTAAGAGAACAGTTCAATGTCTCCACTTTGACAAAACTCCTGTATTTAACTGTTCTCTCCACTAAGTTCCTGTAGTCAGTATTCAAGACATCATCAAGTTACTGATATCTACAATTAACATTTCCACTAGTGAGAACTGAATTGTTGATATCACAAATTTACATTTTGACAAGTGTAAAATGAATTGTAAAATGAACTGATTAAATGTTAAAAGGGCTTGCCATAGAACTTTCAATGTCTTGATTTTGAAAAAACTCCTGTAGTCAGTATTCAAGACATCATCAACTTACATACCAAACCTCTCTGTAGCCACATCCTGTTGATCAGTGGAACAGCACAAAACAACTGTCAGGACTGACGTCTAGTCAAATCCACTGTCGCATCAACAGACTGAGCTGCCGGAAGATAATCGATTCATTGCTGACATGAATGTCAATATTCACGATATTAATGATAAAGAAACAAACTTCCATAATGGACAAATGAATGAAAATCAGCGTTTGCGGAAAACAAATACAACACACGAAATACACAAAATAAGTGAACAAGAAATGAATATTGGGGAAAATCAAGGCTTAGAGGATGTTGGACGTTCAAAAATCACAAACTATTGTGACACATTTATACCGAATTTGGACCGAATAGATGTGATGAAAAGTATTCAGTTGTTAGAAGACAGTTGGAAACAAACAACAAACTGTCGTAACAACACGGAAATGTACAATCGCATAATGGAACTGTTTTCATCTGAAGGAGAGGAAGACGGTGATACCGCTGTGTATTTTGATGTAGTACGGAAATTATCAAAACATTTAAATACAAAAGAACCTGAAAGAGACAAGCAATATGCAGTTTCCATCGTCCTCATGAAAGACAATACCACAAAGGTTTTTCGAGCAGTTTATCCAGATTTTAAAACCAGGAACAAAGAGTGCGGCGCTCCGCACACCAAACAGGACCAAAGTGCATCGACCATTAAAACAATACACAGCGAACAGATTTTGATTGAACAACTGGATGATTTTCTACTTATTAACGGAACAATGGTGAAAAACATTTATATCTATACGCGTAACAGCCCGTGTTTAGAAAAGGAAAACCCTTGTATGTTCCAGCTTTTATACAAAGCCTATGAATGGCATAAATATTACGAGGTTTCTACTGATGTGGCATTCACAAAGCTTTGGGGACTAAGTGGTCCAAATTATTTTAAAAATCTCAACTATTCCACCATCTCATGTCCCAGCAGTGATTTTCATTGTTACATTGAGAAATGCAAGGACACTCCTTTCAAATTGGATAAATACAATTTGAAGGACAAGAATAGTGGTACCTACAGAAAACTGTCACATAGTAAAGACAAAAAGACTCACCGGGAGAATATGATATCTGCTCGGGAAACCCTTGTGAGCCTGGCAGAAAGTTCATTTGGTCTCTGTAACGATCATTTGGACCGTGGAAATCAGGCGATTGATTCTTTTGAATTTCTGCCAGCAGTTCACGATGAAGTTTGTGAAATATTGCAGAAGGGCTGGAAAGAATTGGTCAACAACAGTTTAATGACACCCATCAGAGAAAACATCACGGAAGAATTCAACAGAGCAGTAATTCAGGTTTTTAGAGAACAGCTCAAGTTATTTCTGGGGAGCAGCTGCCCTCTACGGCTTCACCGCATCCCTCACATGTGATTATGTGAGAATTTCTTGAATTTGTACATGTGAAAATGTCCTTATTGAAATGTATTAGTAGAAGAATGTATTAACTCTTTAGGCCAATTAAAGATGCAGATTGTATCCTTCAACCATATTGTACAATAAAGTTCCAACTGTGAATGACATTTGTCTGTTTATTATTTCAAAAACACTTGCACATATGCTCTTCATAAATTTACACTACAGATATAGATTTATCATGAGATATATGGTCATATGTTATGAGGTAAAAGCCACATGCTGTGCAACTTTGTACAATCCATCATAAATCTTGAATATTCACATCAAAAGTTTCAAAGAGATTTGTTATCCAGAATAACTCTTGAATTTCTAACTTGCAGAAATGTCCAGTTGCATTTACAGAAAATGATGCAATATAAGCGTTCATGTCAGGAGCCTCACTTCCTGTTTTCAACCAGTTTAAGGGATACTAGTGGATCCTTAATGCTTGTCTGTACTCAGTGCCTGCATTTAAATGTTTTTCAAACCATGTTTTCAATGTGAGAGAAATGTGTGAAGTGAAACAGAAGTGATTAAAGGTTTGGCAGCTGAGGTTGAATTGGTATTGCTGCATCACTGCATCTTAAAGTGTGGTCATATCAAAATACTACAGCCACGCTAGCTTCTCTGCGAGGCTGTAGTCACAATGGCACTTTGAGCTAAATGTTCATCAACATCAGCATGCTAACATGCTCACCATGACGCTGGTGTTAAGCAGGTATAATGATGACCTGTTCACCATCTTAGTTTAGTGTTTTGCCCAAATCATACAATACGGTATATATTTTGTTTCAACAGTACAACAGGGAGAAACTTACTGATTCAATTCCTTTATTAGTAATTTGCTACTAGTTTAATGTGTCCTTGTCACAACTATACATATTTTGATAATATAATTTGCTAATTTGCAATATATTTTGTTCAGTTGAAGATTTCGTGGGCACCATATGTTACAATATGGTGCAGGGAAAGGACCCAAACACAGACAAAAAGGCTGAGTGGTGCAGATCAATGATTTATTGGGGGAAAAAATGAACTTACTAGCAGGAGATCCAGGTATGGGTGACAAAAAGTTCAAGTGAAAAATCAAAAGGCAAAACAGCTAAGCAACATGGACTCATATGACGTATATGTAGGAAAGTGTCAAAATAATGGTTACCTGGTGTAACCCCAGTTCTATGAGTACGTGCGAGGCCCTCTAACGGGCTTCGCTATTGGTTTATCCCCTCGAGGCTCCACCTCGGCACCTGAGTCAAAGTTCATGCACTCACCGTCCAATCAGGGGGTAGCCCCCTTCCCTATAAAACCCCAGTACGCACATTGCTCGTCTCCCTTGAAGACTCAGCAACGGCCACCAGGGCCAGCTGGGCTGGTATTATTAAACGAATGTCTTAACACGTTGTGCCCGACTCTGAAAAGTCGGGCACAACGTGTTAAGACATTCCTCGTTCGACGATGCGTGCGGCGGGGGAAAGAAAGCTCTCAAGCGAACAACCCTGGGCCAGAAAGAGGCGGTAATGACCTTCGACCGAAAAGACGGGTTCGGACGCAGCTCCAGCGCCTCCCTGTCACCACTGACTGACATGCAAGCCGCATGCACAGACAAGGCCCCCAGGTCCCCTGCCTTTTGCCTAGGTCAAGGCTAACAGGAGCGCTGTCTTGATCGACAGGGCCTCCAAATCTGCCCGCTGCAATGGTTTGAACGGTGGGCCTGCCAGGCCGTCCAACACCGTCTGGAGGTCCCACTGGGGAACCAGGCGTCGAGCAGGGGGCCTCAATCGGGAGAGGAGCGTTTAACTAGAGGGTGACTCTGGGCTGTGAAGCGACCCAACCCCTCGTGGCCAGCCATAATAGCTGCCGCAAACACAGCTAAACTGGATGCCGCATGACCGCCGTCAGACAACCCCTGCAGGAAGCCCTGCAGGGAACAAGAGCTGGGCCTGAGGTCCCTGGCCTCGCACCAACCTGTGAACACCTGCCATCGTGATGCGTAGATTTTTGCAGTGGACGGAGCACAAGCATGTTGAAACGTAGAGACAACTGCAGCCGGGAGGCCCAAGCCCCCCAATCTCACCCTCTCAATCTCCAGACGAGGGGCCGACCCAGAACCAGGCGCGAGAGGATGGAGCCCCCTGCCTGCCAGAGAGCCGTGGGCAGATCTGGCACCGGCCACGGGCCTGCCTCCACTAGCTGGACCAGAGCCAGAAACCACCGGGCCCCAGGACAACCACTTCTGCATTCAGGCGTCAGTAACAAGACTAAGAGTCTTGAGCTAAATGTTCATCAACATGAGCATGCTAACATGCTCACAATGACAATGCTAACATGCTGGTGTTAAGCAGGTACAATGTTGACCATGTTCACCATCTTAGTTTGGTGTTTTGCCCAAATCATACAATGCTGTATACATTTTGATTCAGAAGTACAACAGGGCAAAAAATATTGATTCAGTTCCTTTATTAGTAGTTTGCTACTAGTTTGATGCGGCCTTGTCACATCTGTACATATTTTGATAGGCTAATTTGCAATATATTTAGTTCAGATGAAGATTTGGTGGGCACCATTATGTCATCCTGGCAGAGTCAGCAAGACTTAAAACAATTTATAGACTCTCTACACTGTTAATCAATTAAACGTTTTTTTTATGTCAAGAGATTGTTTCTGTTCTTCACTGGCAAAAAACCCCATCTCCCCTGCTCCTCCTCATGAAAGCTAATATTGGCAGGTCTATGCTGCTCTCTGCTGGACAACACTGAACTCTTCACTGTGTTTTCTGCAATTTGATTTTAATGTGGCATGGAAAATCCATGCAATGAAAAACAATTCATTCAGTTATTAAAGACAAAGAGCAAAATATTGTCCTTTAACAGTATCATATTTTTCATGTAATTATAACATCCAAATCGCATACTGTCATGGCACAGGTAATAGTACTGATAAAGTAATTATCTTTATTTATTTTATATTAGCTGTTAGGTCTAGGGGATTTAATTATCACTAAACCTTCAGGCTGTACAAACTACTAACAGGCTGTTACAGATGTACAATTAAATTACAAATTTATAAAATACAAGTACAATACTGTGTACATAAATAGAAAAACAACTTAAGGAATATTACATGAAAAATAAGCTTACCAGTGTCGATATTACATTTTTTGTTTATGCTGTTAATTTGCTTTTAGTGATAAATGGTGTCAGAAAGCTTGTTGCGCCCCCTTGTGGTTGAACCGGAACATTGTTCTAAATTCTTGATTGCCGGTGATTGGTGGTGTGGACTCAGGTGCGCAAGTAAAAGTCGCCTCCTGTTCGTAATTATCCAGTATGTGCGGAAAATGTAAGTCCATCCTACTTTTCTTGTTTTTATCTCGTATATGTGCCTTGCAGGTGTTTTCAGGTTGTAGTTTGATGTTCTGTTTTCCAGATTTACCTGATTTATTTGCTAATTAGAGTCAGTTTGTTTGCTAGTGCCAAGCTGTCGGCATTTCCTTGATCTTTGACCCATTGGTGTGACAGTTTTTATTTCTTTAGTTTATTATATATTTCATATGCTTCTGTTGCTTGATTAATCCTTGGTAAGTTTAGTGCTTTCGTGGTAAATTTGGTGTGTTCTTGTTGCACAGTTACATATCATCATGTCACCGCCTCAACCAGTCAAATCCTACAGTATCTTTTCCAAATGGTACATGGTGTAATACAACTAATTTAGGCTGTAGCTTATGCAGTATTTTCAGTACTTCTTTATGTTTTGTGAACTGGCCAATAGGTTAAATCACCATTGTTGTGGTACCAAATGAAAGTTGCAAAATGGATTTATTATGAAAATGATTACTGTTAAGTAAAACTGTGTAACATCTTAGAAGTTGTCTAGTGCTAAGTGGTCCATTATATATCCCACCATACACTTCAGTATTCACATGAAAGCAGCCAAAGCTGCACTGAAGGTCAGGGGTCATCATACCTGGCACTTCCTGTCCCCTCTATGTGCTTCAGTGTCATCTAAACTACATAAGGAGGCATATTTACAGTAGCTTTGGGCATTTTAGTCAAGAATGCAAAAAATATGATATGTCATTTCATTATGGGTCCTTCAAAGTTTAACATTTAAAGTAGCTGCTTTAGCACCACCATCAGGGGAACTGTTCCTAATATTTATTAGACTTCTCCAGTGCTAATATCCTTGTCTCGAATGCGGCAATCTTCTGTAACAATTTATGACATTTATGTCTGTGCACTTCATCGATTCTGATGAGCAGAGAGGCCCAGCGCAGACCAAAGCACAATTCTGTCTGTAGTCCACTAAGTTACTGTTTGGGTGCGTTAATGTTGTGGGTAGTAGAAAGCACTTCAAAGTAGATAATGGCAGCCTAGAGTTGTCATAAATTATCCTCCTAATGATTTAGTTGTTATAGGAAACATCTTGAAATGTTTTGTAGTTTGAGACAAGAATTAAAAAGTTGCAAAAATAACAGCTGAGCAAGTGAGAAGAGCGTCTGCACTGCAGCAAAGCAGGAAGTTAGGTCCTCCTAAAGAAAACAAAATAAACAAACAAGAAGGAAAAGAAGATTTTGAATAAATATATCAGTCGAAGACAAGCAAGATTGTACAAAGCACTAGAACAAATCAGAGGAAGGAAAACATCAGTGAAATGCCTTTGTGAAAAAAATAGTTGTTTGAGGTAAGATTTAAAGCACTCAGGGGGGTCTTCATAATGGGCTTCATAATTTCACAAGAATTTCATGCAAAGACAAAACCAGGTGCCATGTTTAACGTGCAGAACAGATGTAACACAAGCACTCAGCACTTGGTGGAGCTGTCTGCCCAACAAAGAAAGAGAGAAGAGCGGTGAAACAACACCCAGAGACAGCTTTGAGCTCAAGGGGGCAGCCACACTCTGCCGAGTACAGCTGGCTTAATGTGATACCTGTTTTAATTGGAAATGTAGAAAAAAATTGAACAGAGATTTGCAGGAAATTGATATATTTGACTAAGTAACCATTCATTAGACAGTACAAATTTATTTCCACATACAACCTTTTTCAGAGTCGGCTTGCTTTGCAGCGTTCATGACACACACTTTATTCTCCTCCCAGGTATCACAAGTAAGGTGATGTCCTTAACCCAAACATGGCCCCATAAACTGGCCTGTCGGAGGCTGCTCGGCCACATCACTACTGAGGTGTAAGGAGGCTACTGTTCCTACTACACTCTACCTCTGAGAAATATAGTTTTCGACAGCTTATGTAACATGTCAGCTAAACGGGAGAGACATTTCTGTGTGTGTGTGTGTGTGTGTGTGTGTGTGTGCGCACGTGTGTTTCAGGGCATACAATATCAGTGTTTTAGAGGGTTGAAGGTGCTGGCAGGGGCAAAGGAGTCGGGTCAGAGTGTCGGGACCTATCTTTTGTATCTGTTTGTGTTTCAGGCCCACGTGCCGTTACAAGTACACCTGAATGTATGTATGTGTGTCTGTAATTATGTGCACGGATGTACCGTATTGTGTGTGTGTGAAGGTTCGTGTGGTTGCTTAGTGTTGTAGCAGGGGTCAGTATGTCAGATCCTGCAAAAGGGTTGCTATTAGAAACACCTGCACAGGCTCCTGGTATGGAGCTGCAGTGGTGAGAAATGTCACTAATAGGCAATTTAATGGGTCAAATAGTTGATAATTACAAGACCACAATGGACTTGTGGTGTTATTTGCATCCATCCTTTCCTTTTATTTTCTTATTTCGGGACACATCACGGTGCACTATTGCTTGCTTTTGCACCCTGTTATGTCCCTAAGAAGAGATCTGCACTTTAGATTGAACAGTTTTTAATGCTAATGTGTGTGGTTGCTGACTGATTTGTAGCTTTTCTTTTCAGCTGTCATACCTAGACAGAGAGAGTTTGTTGTTAAAGTGCGTCTCCAACAATGTGGCCGACAGACACACAGAGCCAACCGCCCTCTCTGAACTAAACACTTTTCCTACATCCTTTGCCTTTGTAGAGCTTTTGTTTGCTTTCCCCCTGCTTCTTGTTTCTGCTCTTGTTACTTCCTCTCATCTCTTTTTATCTATTTCTATCTTTTTCTCAGTTTTTCCAGCGCAGTGATAGAAGGGATTGCAGGTATCCATAGCAACATGTTTGCGTGTGTGTGTGTGTGTGTGTGTGTGATCTGCGCGTGTAGCCTCTTGTCCGAGACACAATGTGGTAATTACCGGAGCTTACCTCGGCGCTAATTAACCGTCGCCGTGGTAATTGGAAGGGTCAAGTGAGCAGGACGATTGGCTCACCTTCCTGCATCATCCACCACCCTCTCCTCTACCATCCCTCGCTCCTTTTCTCCTCCGCTGACAACTTCACTACTCCACCTTCACCCCTGTATCTTACCCTCCTTCCCTCCTGTCCTCTCCTCTTCCCTCCTTTCTTTTGACCTCTCTCTTTTCCACACCTTCCTCTCAGCCTCCTCACAGTCACTTTAATACCACAAGGACCATTGCTCTCATCTCTCTCTGACTTCTTGGTGTTGTTGTTTTGGATGGGGGCATTATCACAAGATCTTTGGCTACCATCCCTAAAAAGTCCCCTCTCCCTCCCTTGCCTGCTCCACCTGACTGGGCAGACTGACAGCTGGCTGCCAACCAGAGGTGGAGCTTTTGACCTTCACAGTCTCCAGGAGTCCACAGCAGCATTTGATTAACTTGCCTGGAAATGTTCACAGACACCTAGAATGTTTTGCACCTTCAGATGGCAGCGATAAACAGGAGTGTTTGTACTCTTAAACATGACAAATGGCTCATTCTGTGCTTTATTTCTGCTGTCAACTCCAAATATATTTCTTTTATGTTTTTAAGAATTAAGCTCAACAAGCAGAATTTTAAAACTGGATTGGGTTGCACATTTGTCGGGGCGGCGTGGTGGTGCAGTGGTTAGCACTGCCGCATGGGAGGTAGAGCCGGTCATCCTCTGGGTTGGCGGTTCAACCCCCCTTCTCCTTCAGCCCCCCGTCGCCATGTCAAAGTGTCCTTGGGCAAGACCCTGAACCCTATGGTGGAGGCCAGCACGTCACCATGGGTGTTGTGAATGTGTGTGAGACCAATATGTAAAACGCTATATAAGTGAAGTCCATTTGAAGTAAAGTTTGTAAACCCATTACTAAGTGTGTGAAGGCCTTCCTTAGTTATTGATAACTACTCGCCAGTTTCAAACTAATGATTTACTAAAACCATTCAAACTTGAAGCAATAATTATAATAATTTATTTCTTTAACAATGAATCGAATGAGAATGTGATAACAATGTGACCATGTGAAAGGGGTCGATCATAGTGATGAACCTACAGAAATTATCGCCTGGATCTGCAGCTCCCCTCGGTTTTGCTTTATGGTGAGTTTCAGCTCATTGTTAAGCTGTCCGGCTCGCAGCTTTACTGATTTTGTTCACTCTCACCGCTCTCATAGAGTCGTTTTCGGCCACAGCAGGCAGCTGTTTTCAACAAAAAAGCACTTAAAACCCACTGAACACTACCTGCTCAGCACCATATGACAGACAAAGTTAGCTGGTGAACATAATGGAGTATTTAGCAGCTAAAGAGACGGATGTATTCCCTCAGGAGTTGGTGGAAACTAAACATAATGGAGAGTGAATATTGGTGGACAGAAACACCGAGTGAATGATGATGTTATTCTGTAACTGCTGGATATGTAAATAAGCAACTGTGGCCAAAAAATCAACTGATGCAAGTTTAAGAAATGTCTTAGTTAGAAAAGTCTTAAGTCATGTGTGAATGGGTTGCTAGGAAACATCTGTAGCGCCATCCAATCAAAAGCAATCAACTACAGGAAGTCACTGTAGCATCACAAGCAGTAAAATAACAATCTATATATTAAACTTAACTGCGAATCCTTCGTAAATGTAGGTATTACTTTGTTTTATGCATGCATACATGCAGAAATACGCGTTTAAGAGTTAGTAATATTCATGCAGATTAGAATAACTAGGAAAGATTCAGTTATGCTAATCTAATCAAACGATTTAGATAATTTAGCCTAAGCGCATAACATTTTGTAATTTGAGGTGTAGGCCTATTGTGTTATTTCTGTGAAATGTAATTTAAACTCTTTCCAGATTACATCATTGTTAAATAGCATTTTGATCCATTGTCAGGTCAGTTAAGTCGAACAGAGGGTGTAAATATTTAGTAACGACTAATATCTACGTAAGAACTAGTATGTGTGGTGCAAAAATCTGCCAGCTCTTTGTAAGTTTGAGGTGATGTGATCTGAAGACACTTCCGGTGACTTGGGGACAAACTTAATATTATAATCATGTGTTCACAGATAGTAGGCCTGGAATGACTTAGTCCCTCACCTCTGGCACTACATCTGCCACTACTGGCCTGGGATTTAATCCTGTCAGAGCTTTCTGTCCTCTGTCTCTCCTCCTCCACCTGTATTTCTCGCCACTTTCCTGGTCTTTTGAATGAACAACACAAATGGGTTCATTCTCATTTAAAAGCCAACTATTTCACTCTAAAGGGAAAAAGGGAATATCCAAAAGTTTCCATGCAGTAGCAGAATCTGATTGTTGTCTATTCTGCATAGACAGCCCATGTCTTCCCTCCTTTCTGTGAAAGAGCTGAAGGTCGCCAAGGTGTCTGCTGCTTTCTACGCATCACCCACTTTTTCTATCTCATCCCCTCTATCGCTCCTTGGGGTTTCAAATTCTCCTCATCTTTCTTGTTCTTCAGGCTCATGAAAAGAAATCCATCTGCCCTTTAGGGGAAAGAGTAAAAAATAGTCCTGCAGCTTAAATCAGACAGAAGAATGGATAGAGGTCCTTAGGAAAGAAAAAAAGGTGGCTAGTGGAAACTAAAGTGTTCACTGGAGCACCGAGGTGAGGAAGCATTGAAATGTTTGGTGATAGAAAAAGAGTGAGCCGTTGACATTGCATATGGACAGAGAGGGAGAAAGGAAGGAAAGCAAGCGTGAGTGACGGAGGAGACAACTTAAAAGTCAAAGGTGTGGGTAAAGAGAGGTTAGGAGAGAGTGTTAGATGCAGGTAGAGTAGAGGGCATAATAAAAAAGGCGCTGAAGAGATTAAAAAAAAAAGCACAGATTTATGAGGGAAGAGGATGGACGGAGTGAGCGGTGAGCGAGCTGGAAGAGGGGAGATAGGGTGAGATGTGGGTTTGACATCATTACCGTCAGCAGGGCTTGTGTTTACCGCTCAGCTCCTGTTTACGGAGGAACTCATACTGAGAGGACACCTGGTGAGCTGTCAACACACGCACACACACACACACACCCACACCCACATACTGTGGCCGTCACAGTGCCGCTCTCCATGGTGCTGAACCCAACATGAAGGAGCCCAGTACGGAGCAGAGCGGGGCAGGCCTCCTCCTCTGCTCTCCTTATGGAGAGGCTCCTGCCAGAGGGGGAGAACCGGGGGGGAGGGAGGCGTGGAGGGAGGGAGGATCTATATTTAACCACTCTCCTCATTGTTTATTAATGAGCGGGTGTTTAGTCAGACCTGGGGTGCTGTTTAATGTATGATGACAACGTCGCTCTCCGGGGACCTTTCCCTTACTCCTCGCCTGGCGTTTTACATAACCGACACAGATTTGGGGGGGGGCTGGGTTGGGCAGGTTGGCCATGGGTGGGGGGTGGTGTGTAATCTAATGTGTATGTGCGCAGACAAGAGCATATCCTCTCCCTTGCTGCTGAGTGGTGTACACACGGGGAGGTTTAACAAGGGGCCACGCTGAGGTTCCCATTTCTTCTTTGTGCTGGGAGCAATCTAGAAATGCAGCGGGGGAGCAGCAGTCCTCTTTTGATCTGATATGGATCCACACATTTAACAACAAAACTAGCTTGATATTACGTACGGCTTGTCCGTAATGGCACATACTGGCATATCTGCTGGCAGACTTGGCTCACTGTCCCGCTCCTTAATCCATCACTGCAAGAATCCTGGTCTTACACTTCATTAGTGTTCAGTCTTGTTTCTATTTGCTCAGCTCTAACATTAGACCATTTCTTCCTGCTAAAAAAAAACTGGAAACTGTTGTTTACTTCCCATCTTGACTACTGTAATGCCCCACTTACTGGCATTAGTAAAATATATTTTTTCTTGCTGCTTGTTCAAAATGTAGCTGCCAGGATCTCAACTGGAACTAAGAAACAAGATCATATTTCACAGATGCCTGCGTCCCTACACTTCGTTCATGATTGCCTTTTAGAATTGATTTTTGAATTTTAGTAATAACTTTTAATGCTCAAATAGGCCTTATGGCTCGTTATATCACTGAGCTGTTAACATACTGTGTTCCCCCTTGCCACTTGAGTTCTGCTTGCCTGGTACTTAGCTCTGAGGATCAAGCCTTTGTGGTCAATACTCTTAAACTGTGGAATGACCTGCCTGTAGACATTAGAGCAGCAAAAACTGCTTCTTCTTTTCAATCTTTTAAAAACTCACTTCTACAGATAAGCCTTTAAATGATATACCTTTTTAATATTTTAGCTGGCTCAGCTGCTCTCAGCAGTTTGTAATCTTTTTGTGTCATGATTTATTATTTCTAGTTTTTTTTTTCTGTTATCTGTTTTTAAAGCTTTCATCTGTTTCTTATTTATGTGCTGAGAGAATGGTATTGTATATGCAATTGTGTTTGGACCTGATGTTTCTTATTTGATCGTGTAAAGGTATTTTATATAGAGAACCGAAGTGAAACCCAAACTTCTGGGTTCTGTTCCAGAAGTAAGAAAACATCATTCAAAATCCCATTGACATTTGTAACTACGCTAATAACTTAAAATACAGCCTTGAAACAGAGCCTTTCTCAACAGTATTTTGTGTAGCTTGCTGTCTAAATAATGACTATAATATATATATTTCAAATTTATTAATATTGTTTATTCCATAGCGAACAGTGTAGTTGTAAACAGAAAAGATTACAACTAGAAATTGGAAAGAAATGACTTTGAAAGTAACCCGAGGAACACGCTTCACCTGTTTTTATAAAGCACTTTGTAACTCTGTTTTGAAATAAAGTTATATAAATAAAGTTTATTATTATTCCTCACATGTTAAAGATTATGGCCGTGTAATTTGGCTGTTAATTCCTTCTCCGAAAGCTACTGCACAATGATTTTCCTATGGCGCTTGTTTTTTTTTTTTATGCATGTTTCATGGCTCCCCTCCCTCACATACTGACACACGTGCACACACACACACAAACATGCATGCAGTACACAGAGACACACCGACGCTCTGAACGTGCTTGTAGTAGTCTGAACACAAAGACAGTGAATGAGGCAATCCTGCTGAGGCGTGCATGAGTGACACAGGCTCGTCCTGACAGTTGCCTAGAAGACCTCTCTCGGTGCGGAGCAGAGGAGTGAAAACAAACCAATTTGTTTCCCCATGCCAGGCCAATAAACACACACACACACACACACACACACACACACACACACACACTCACTCGCATACATAAACAAACACACGCAGGCACACAGGAGGGGTGAGTCACGAGAACTCGGGGCATCCGCTGAGCTTTAATGTGCTGAACAGACAGGAATGAGAGAAACAAGAAGAGAGAGGGAAGAAAGGCTGGAGGTGGCAGAGAAAAACAGACAAGGTTAAGAAACGGAGGGGAAATAAGGGAACGATGACGGTCGGGTTGGTGAGGTGGCAGATGATTACGGAGGGATACAAAGAGAGAGATACTGTAGCTTGATTGTAGCATAAATACATAATAATGTAACATAAAGAAGTATTTAATTAACATTCAACTAATCTGCGCTTTAATAAGGCTGTTATTACTATTGGGAAAATTTAATTTGCATGTAAGACACACACACACACACACACACACACACACACACAAGCTCGATGTACAGTGCACGAACTAGGAAAGTACTGCAGCGTTCATCAATAATGAAGAAGAGAGAATTTGGAAGACAACAGAACAAATTAATCATACTGGTCCAGAGAACAGGGCAGACGAATGGTAGCATTAACACCTGCCTCTCTGTCTGTGTGTGTGTGTGTGTGTGTTCATAGAAAGCTGACAAAATGACAAAACCACATAACAAATGAGTATCAAATACCCAGAAAGGAGCAAGGCCACCCTCACTTTCAGAACAGAATAAATCTCAACAAGATTCATTTAGCTTGCCCACCAGGACTCTACATATCGAAGCTGCGACAACTGGGTGACATACAGGCAGGTGGTAAAAAAATAGCCAGTTCATGTAAACAGCGGCAGCAATAATATGAGGGGACATCAACCAAACACCAACATGTAAAAACAAATAATTATAATAAATCAAATTAATTGCTATTACTTGTTTATTTAACTTTTGCAGAAAGTAAACAAAGTAAGAACCAGCTAGAAATAAACTTCATGTGCTGCTATACTCTAAGTATCACATGATATATATAATATATGAAAAATAATGTAATTATAAAATAATGATATACTTTGATTCAAACTTGATCATTATGTTACTCATTCTGACAGCTTGTATCTAAAATCGAGCTATTAGTGCTGAGCTTTGTTTAGGGACTGTATGAAGATGACTGAGGGGATGGGGGGTCATAAAAGGGGGAGGGTTATGTATTTTTTCTGTTTGCTGAGGGGAGAGTAGTCAAGTTAGTTAATAGTTGAATAGTTAAAACACTGATTACAGCCACTTTAAAGTAGGATTCTCTTCATCCTGCTGTTTGTAATCCACTCGTGGTCTGGAGCGACTGTGGCTGCAGAGTATACGCAAAGTAATCATCAGAGCAAGTGAATCCTATTTGACGGCAGCCCCAGATCACCGTGTTCAACACTAACAGTAGAGCGTTGTTCATCATCTCACTGTCTCCACGTCAACTCACCCAGATGTAGGAAAAGCTCTCCTCAGCTCAGGACTCCAGGTGGCCGTGCTGCCACACTGCGTTGTGATTAAAGGCTTTGTGAAGCTCCTGACATGCAGCTTTTGTTGAGACACAAAAGTCATTGTCACAGAGATGTTAATTCAGTTCTGGTGTAAGTCTTAAAGGTTGGAAGTAATTATTTTCCCCATAAATGTCTGCCTTTAATAGTAGATACAATCCTAACTACTATTGATATATGACCATGTCTTTCATTTTTATTTTTGATATTGTTGTTCAATAAATAATTTTCTAGGTTTTTGTGATTGATGCACCTGCAGTTTGGGCAACTTTTTGGCCTGTTTGTCTTTCTGTTAGCTGTTTCACTCTCTTTAGGGTGATAAATAGTATTTGGTGGCCAGTTTAATATGACTCTTTTGTAGGTGTGATATAAATTACTTTTTTTTTGTCTTGTGCTATTTCAATTGAACTACATCTTGTGTGTGTGTGTGTGTGTGTGTGTGTGTGTGTGTGTGTGTGTGTGTGTGTGTGTGTGTAGTTTTGTGACTGAATTTACCCAGGTGCACAGTGTTTGAACTCCTGTGTGTTCACTGTTTGCACACGTTCATCGATGTCTGTATATGTGTGTGTGTGTGTGTGTGTGTGTGTGATCACGCTGTGCTCCAAGTATTTCAGTCTGCATTATTTAAGGCGGGGTATTTCATTATTTGTCTTTATGTAACAGCTGCCCTGAGCAGCTGACATGCATCCATTGTGTGTGTAGGTGTGTGTCTGTGTGTAGGTGTGTGCTGTACAGTAAAGATCCTTTGAGTCCATGTTTACATAAGAGTAGCAGGCATTTCACTGTTGCATGGCATCGGGAAAGCCCTTTTCCACCCACATCGGCTGCTGCAGTTAGCGAGAGCCGAGTCCACACACGCACACACACAAAAACACACTACAACTCCCGCTTTGAATAATGAAACACGACCCTCTTGATATGGCTTCATAAATATTACATCAATAATCTCACATTAACGGCTTTTCCTTCCATGTAATCCTGCCTTCTTATTTATTCAAAGCAGCCCCACAAACAACAGAAACTCCTGAAAAGTCAGAACCTCGCAAGTCGGCAAGGCCTTTAGGCAACAATATTACAGGCTGTTTACCAAACTTATTAGTTTACAGTACACGTGTACAGCATCAGTATATATTCATTAAAACACATTGTATTTAGAACATTAGGGCCGGTGAATAATACATTGTTTTATGTTTTACCTGCTATCTGCCAACTAGGTGTTGTTTGCGCTGATATCTCACTGTGATCGCAGGCCTCACAGCTGTTACAGCGAGGGGGAAGCCCTTTGTACATCTGTGTGTGTGTGTGTGTGTGTGCTTTTGTAATGAGGCTGCTGGTTTCTGGGGAAAGCCCAAGGGCTAACCTCCACCCACTCACTGTTTCTGGATACCTCTCTGTGCATCACTGTGTCTCCCTCTCTATTTCTGTGTGTGTGTGTGTGTGTCCTTTCAGGGGTTATGTTCACCCTATGCAGACGGATCGGCCTCTGGATTTCTCACTCGCTCTTAGTCTTTTTCTCTCTCTCTCTCTGCCCTTTCCTTGAATCTATCAGTTTTATGTTTTCACTCTCTCACTTCCTCTCACCACTGTACTGTATTATACAAACCAAGGGCACGGATGAGGCTTGAGTTCTGTCTTCTTCCTGTGTGGGAGAGCGTTGAAGTGTGTGTGTGTGTGTGTGTGTGTGTGTGAGTGAACATGGAGTTTCTAGTGAGGCATCAATACCTGAGGAGCCATGAACAAAGATTCTTATATTCAAACCTCATTTACATCCCTGTATTTCTACTGTGAGTGCTGCTATTTAAACCTGACGCAGGCCTGAGACACTTACATTTGTAAGCAGCGAGGCCAAATTAATGTTTTTATCCGCTCAGTAAAATCATAATCCATTTGCTTCCTTCTCTTTGCTGATGTGTTCAACAAGAAACAAGACGTGTATGAGATGCTTTTCTGGTAGCAGCTATGAGGGCCTTGAGACACACAGTTTTAAACCAGCCATTTTCAATACACACATTTGCACAACATTAACTGTGTATTTGCTTTTGATTTAAATATATCAGCCAGTCGCATCTACCAAACTACCATTATTGTTTTATTTTTTATTTAATTACTTATTGTTTTTTTATTATTATTATACTAGTGGCGTAGCTGTATGGATGGATGTTGGTCGGTCAGTTGGTTCACCACTTTGGTTGAGAATAAAATATCTCAACAACTACAGGATGGGTTGCCATGACATTTTCTACAGGCATTCATGGCCCCCAGAGGATACAGCTGCTGAGCTTTGGTGATCCCCTGTCTTTTCCTCTAGCGCCACCATGAGTTTGACTTTTTTGGTTGAAATATCTCGTCAACATTTGGATGGATCGCCATGAAATTTGCTACAAACATTTAAAAAAAAAAAGATAAGGATAAGGCTCTTGAGATGTGCCATTTTATTCTTGAGGGACTCATTCTGATTATGAACTATAACAAATTTGGTGAACTTCTCATCTAGCACCACCATCAAGTCAAAATTTCACTTCATCCAATACTTTGGTTTGCAAAACTAATGAAATTCCCACCAGCCTCAGCTGTACTTTGTGTTTGTGCTAATTAGCAAATGTTAGCATGCTAACCTAAGATGGTGAACATGGTAAACATTAAATCTGCTAAACATCATGTTAACATGTAACTGTGGGCATGTTAGCATGCTAATGTTAGCATTTAGCTCAAAGCACCGCAGTCCCCAAGTCCCTCAAAGAGCTGCTAGCGTGGCTGTAGACTGGTCTTGTTTGAATAAAATTTCACTTGTCTTTTAGAGCAAAGTACTCTGTTCAGGACAAAATTAGTTGAGCAATGACTCATGAGCATCATGTAAAATTTTCACTCTGACTGCATAGTTTGTGTATGCCAAGAAACATTATTCAAGACACAACTCCGAGTCCTGCTTCATTAGATATTTTAACAATGCTTGAGTTTAGACTGCACTGAATTTTCTAACTCTTAATCTGTAAATTGGATTACATTAATCTGTGTGAGCAGTCAGGAATTTATAGCATGTTCTCTTTATAAGGGAATAGACACTCAAACCAGAAAACTAAAAAAAAACTCCCAAAACAGATGTCAAAAACTTCTCCCTAAAGAACATCACCTTTAAAAGACGCTGTTCTGCTGTGGAGCTGTCCAGTGTGCTGAAACTAACAGAACTGCGCTGTCATCCTACCTACATCTGTAATCACAAAAACACGAGACAAGAATCAGCATTTCAACGTGACACCCACTTTGCAAAATGCCAGAGGAAACCCCACGGAGGAGCAGTACACCTCCATGTCATATGACAGTGTTCACACCATTTGTTTCTGAATTAATTCCCACCATTATTGACTAATCAGCCGTCTGCCTATGTGTGGAGTGATACAGAGTGGTGTGTGTGCGTGTGTGTGTGTGTGTGTGTGTGTGGGTGAGGTAATAAGTAGAGCCTGTAAGTAGCAGTGTGGTGGGAGGAAAGGTACTGGCTGTTATTGGATGTAGAGTGGGAGGCAGGCAGGCAGAAGCAGGGCTCCCCTGGTTACTGTTGCTCTGTGGGTGGCTACCAGCAGCCAGGCTCTCCTCTCTCCTCATGACACTGTCGCTGGGCTGAGGGGGCGATGGACGGGACTACCTCTCTCCCTCTCTCTGTCTCTTCAATTCATACTCCACGCCCCCTTCCTGTGCCTGTTGTACTTTCTTTTCATTTTTTCTTCTTTTCCACCAACACAATCTTCCACTTTCTTCCGACATCGGTCCCTGCATGTTGCCGTCCCTCCGCTCTGTTTTTTTTTTTTTTTAATGGGTTTTCCTCAGTCCCTCTCCCACGCCGGCCCCCCACCCTCTGGTCTTGAATAGAGGTTTCTGAACTCTGCAGTGGTCTGAGGAAAGACCTTTTCTCCACCTACCTACCTGAACCCACTGCTCTCCTTTACTTGTCGCTTTCTTTTCTATTTACTTTTCCCTACCTGCCAGCTTTCTTTTTCACATCGATCCCACCACACACTCACAGCCACAGTTCACATTTACTTCAGTATGCATTGTAATGTCACTGACTTTTCTTATTTTATCACCTATTCTTGTTTTTCTTTCTCTTTGCCTTGTTTCCTTTGGCCATCACTTTGTGTGTCATTGCTTTATGCCTGTTTTCACTGAGTTTTGTGTTGCTATCTTTATTGCAGGGTCCGTGTGTGTGTGTGTGTGGTCAGCTGTTCTTAGTGCTACACAGCTGATGTCAGATTGGATAGTCTCAAAGCAATAAGGCAGTAATCTCTTAAAGGCCCAGAGGCTTTTAAGTCCACACCTTCTCTCATCTCTCTCCTCGTACTCATTTACCTCCCAACCTCCTTCTCACCTTTAGAAGGAACGACTATATTACCTCTAAATGGATCTTTTGGTGCGGCGATGCCCTCCTAGTTCTCACACACACACACACACACACACACACACACACACACACACACACACACACACACACACACACACACACACACACACACACATGCATACATGTGTGCTTACACGCTCACAAAAAGCACATGTACACATACTCACACTCCTCTGGACGTTGCACTGCACCCAACCATCTTTATGAAGCTGAGAATTATCCCACCATAGGTAATCATAACTTGCCATACCAGGGACTCGTACAAACACACCGTGGCCCCTTTTCTCTTATAATGTGTATACAGTGATCTAATATAGAAGCTACAGACCAGGGTTGATAGTCTCAAAACCAGTGGGAATATTCACTGACCCAGTGCTCTTTTCAGTCTCTTGACTGTGTCACATTGACATGAGCAGCGCGGGACGAGCAGTGCAACTGTAGCATATTTTCCTCATCTTTCTGTGTGTTTACACTGAGGAATAGCTTCAGAGCACAGGAGCATTAAAACCATGTCTTCATAGCAGTGCGCACAGAAATAGAAGCACGCTATTGTCGTTTGATACAAAATGTGCGCTTAGGGTGAGCATGAAAGCAGGACGGGCAGACAGACGAGAGAGAGAGCTGCCCCCAAGCTAACACTTATATAACAATATGTCTAGGATATATAGCACACAGAGGATCCATACTGTTGTTGGTCAACAGTAGAGTCATTTAATACAGGCCTGTAGGAGCCTGATGTGCTGATGTGCATATGCATCCCACAATATTTTCCACTGCCTCAAAGTTTAGAAGAAACTTGTGCTGATAGCACTTCTACAAAAGTTTATATTTGGTACTTGAGAGCCAGAACTGCACCAGCTAGGAACAGGCCTGAGTTGCATGCTTAGACTTTCTTTGGATCCTGAGCTGTCTCTATAGCAACCACTGTAGGCAGTTGCTGTGGTATTCACTAGCTGTTCCTGCCCCTGGCATCGTTAAGTGTTTGAAGTTGTCCCAGAGGTGCTCCGCTGAAAGGGTTAACTCCACCGCTCCCCTGGTAGACGTGTTCGCCAGCACGCTTATTTGTCTCTTTGATGTTTCCCAGTGAAGGGGTTATCTGGCATCCGGGTCTATCTGGAGGTGTTTGGAGTGAACAAGCGGCGGGCCGCAGTCTGACATTGATGCTAAAGCCAAAAGAATAGGTCAATGTGTCTGCTGGTTTGTAGATGCGCTACACAAACGAGATGCCCACCACTCAGCGCAGCGTAGCGCCCTGGGGTGAAGGGGTGTCAGAAGCCGTTAGCCAAAGAGAGGCAACGGGCGCTGACACCAGTCAGAATGGCAGATGTCCACACGACTAGGCAGGGTGGCACATGAGGGCACGGGACAGGCCAGGACTGGCTTGTAGAGGCTGTCCCCCCTGGACATGGCAGGAAGCAGACAGAGGCGTTTCTAACATGGGCAGCAGACTGCACCCACCACAGCTCGACCCCTCATAAACTCAGAGCCACATTAAAGGCTGACAGATTACGAGCTGATACCGGCGGTAACCTGATGGAGCCATGTGCGTTTTCTTGTACTTCTATCTTCACGAGAACCAAGAGTTTTAGACTTTCAGAGTGAGAACATTTCTCACCTATTCAAAGAAGTTTAGGTTTTAAGGTGAGAATAGGGTGGTTTAGGTTAGGCTACTGCAGCGGTTAAGACTAGTGATGGGGAATATGGAGTGACTACAGCAAAAGAAGGGTCCTCCATAAGGATAGAAGTACAAAGACGTGTGTGTGTGTGTGTGTGTGTGTGTGTGACAGAGAGAGAGTGTGTATAAGAGTGCGTCTGTGGTCCTGTTTCTACAGATTTCTGCCAAGGCCTGTCAAACCTGACAGCACAAGCAAATTGTCTTCACCGAGTAACTCAGGCAGTATAGATATTAAACCATCATGTTACTGTCAATCTCACATCCAGACCAGCGCCCTCTAGTGGGCAAAGCCTTTGACCAGATCAGTATGCTCTGGAAGTAACTCGGCACTGTTTCCCCCATGTGCTGCTTCTGTTTCAGATCATTGTCAAGTTTTTTTTGTCAGGACCAGTCTGCTCAGTCACCTCTACAGTAACAGGTACTGTATATACTTTATATCTTAATTGTGCATCACTACTCTGGTGTAAGAGGCTGAAACCTTAAAAAAGAGGGTGGCTGATGGGCAACATTTTCAAACATCTGTCACAATTTTAGAGTTAACATAAAATGTCAGCATTTAAAGTAGGGCAAAAGAAATTTGTCAGTGAAATGAAAAGATGTTTTTCTGTGGACCTTTCAGTGTTTTACCGGAGCAGCTAGCTCAAGCTCCCTCCTCATCCAATCATGATTTTTGACAGTATGGATTAACTACCCCCTCCAGGTCAGCTAGAACCCTCCCTCACAGCATTTTTAAAAATGCAACGAGTGAGGGAACAACAACTGTAGGAGGCGTGGCCTCGTGGCTACGTAGTGACACTATTTTAGATTAGATTAGTCTTTTTTTAATATAAATTTCATGACGTAAATAGGTCCCAACTCTATGTCAGCATTGGCCTCGCAGGTTCAGGGCTGATTTTAAACAGATTGCGTGTTGAGCCATTTTCAACCCATGAAATGCCGATTTTGGTAAGAAATGTCAATATTAACACCAGCAGTACAGTCATATCATTTAGCTTACAGCACAAAAAACACATTTAAGTGTGCAGTACCTCTTTAATATATATTTAATCATTTGGATTTACATATTCAGGGTACATTTTCATGGCTTGCAGCTTCAAATGATACTGTATTCTAAACATTATGGTCTGAGAAGCATTCAGTGTTGAAAGCCATCAGTGATTTCTTGGTTGACGGATTCTTTACGGACTGTGGCTAACAGGACTTCATCAATCTGGAATTCATTGATTAGCCTTGCGTGGGAGAGTATAAGCTTGTTCCAACTGGAAAACTGGAAAGGCGGGGCACCTGAAGATGGAAAGGGTAGAATTTTTCTACCTCAGGTGTCTTGTATGTTTGTGACATAGGTTTATGATTACGGTGATGGTTGTTTGCAGGACTTCCATACACACCTATGAGACAGCTTTGCATTTAATTAGGCAGAAAACCTGAGCACCAAACGGAAGCCCTCGGTTGTCGGTGGCCCAACAGCGCGAGAGAGAGGTGAATCCCAGGAGTTTTAGCTGCACTTATGTAAGCTCTGATCTGATGTGCTGGCAGGCCCTCTCTGTCTACTTCTCCACACTCCTCATCTCCTCTCCTTTCCTCTCTTCCCCTCCCAGAGATTACCTCGATTACTCTGGCAAGACATCAGAAGGAAATCCGGAAACAGGGAGAAAGAGAGCAAAGAATTACTGTTGCATGACTGAAAGTGTGGCTTTATCGTAGCTAGCGGGCAACTGCCATCTCGCAGAGGAGAATACACTTTGGCCAAATAAAAGATTCTGGGTTTTTTTTTTCCCCTCATTTTTTTCTGGAACACAGCAGATGCATATGAACGTAAGGACTGACAGCGATATGTGTGCAAATGGCAGTTTAGCCATGCGGTTCATGAATAAAGTATCCATTTAAGATCAAGCGTACTGCAAAACTTCAATTCAGATGACAGTCTCTTCAAAGGCCCTGCAGAAGATGGAGCTGAAGATGATACATTACTGTAAATCTGCATCATAAGAGATGCCAAAAATTTCTCATTCCATATTGTTTTTCCGTCTTTAATTATAAATTTATAAGTGAACCCCCCCTCCCCCTGTTTTTTTTTTTTGCCCCTCTCTGTTCCTGTGTTTACACACACCAGCATATCATCTGGAGTGATTGGCTCATAAAACATGTCTAATCTGCTAATACTGAATGAAGAAAGCCCATCATCTCGCCAAGACTTAACACAAGCCTTCCTCTCCCCCTCTGCCTTTGTTTTCATCTCTGATGGAAATAGCAACACATGGGCCACTGTGTTTATCTTTAAGATGGCATGCAGCTAATCCTGTGTGAAGCTGGAGGGATCTCTTCAGCTACTCTTGTCAGCGTTGATTTGTCAACAACAATCTTTTCATTTCCTCTGTAAGCTGACACCATCATGTCTGTGCGATAATGTGATAGAGGCGAAGCTGGATTGAATCTGAGCGGGGTGCGTTCAAAAACCAGGCTGCCACTCTGCCACCGTACAAGTGGAGCCTTTGTGGGTTTGTGCACTGTGGCTTTAAAAATAAAGGCTCAACAGTTTAACAAACAAGCCAACCAACAAAAAATTGTTGACTTAACTGTGGTGTTTTTGAGGAGGCAGGAAGGAAAAAGCATATACATACTGCAGAGCGCCCATTTAATCACGCAATTGTTTGAAATAAGGGTACAAGTATTGAAGGTAATTAAAGATTCCAGCCATGGCCGCCTGGCTGGTGAATATGGAGCTATGAGCAAAAGAAGCAAACAACAATTAAAAAACCTCAATAGGAACACCCAGCTTAAAGAGAGCAATCATGTCCGAGATGTTGGGCCTAAATGAGGATGTTGTTTTCTCTTTTCTGTTCTGTCAATCTCCGCCAGAAAGCGATTTCCTCCTGAAGAGTGGCGGCCAGGGCTAAAAGCATGTTTTAATAAGCGCACTGACACATCCATCTTTGTTTCTGAGAGATAAGTCACAACGAGCGCAGAGCAAAGCATCCGGGGCTAGCTGGAAGGATGCCCATTGCTGCGTATCAGTCGAATGTGCTTAGGCACACAAAAACACACAGACGCGCACTTACGTTCAAGCACACATGCACACACATACAGACAGAAGAGCTGTCACCCCAACTTAAATCCTATTTAACACCAAACCAGTGGAATTTTTCCTTGGAGCCGAAGGTGGTTGGCATGTTCACTTTATGCCTCCTCGGAGATTAGTGAATTCAGCCCTGCTCTGTTCCCACTATGTCTCCTTTTAAGTCTTCCCTCTTATACTCCCCCTTCCTCTTCTTCTTCACATCATTGCGCTGCATTAAATGTGCTTTTATTTGTTTATTTATTTGTTGTTTTTCATCTGGGAGAAAAAGGAGTGAAGTCTCAGATACCTGGGACTTATAGCTGGCTGGGGCTGGCAGCTGTGCGTGTGATTGAGGAGCGTGACAGAAATGTCCTCATTAGGTCTCCACAAATGTTGTGAAGAGAGGCGTGCTGCACAGAGGGGGGAGAGGAGAGGAGAGAGGAAGGAGGAGAGGAGAGGAGAGGTAGAAGGCAAGGAGAGAGGAGAGAAAAGTTTGCGAGCTTTTGACACTTGGCGCCTTTTATCTGCACGGTATCTCAGGGTTTAAAGTTGAGTGTGCTCTAAAAGATATTCATGCAGAAGCACACACGCACAGGCACGAGTTCACTCACTCTCTCTCACACACACACACACACACACACACACACACACACACACACACACACACACACGCAGACACACAATGAGTCACAAAGTGCATTGGAGTAACTCTGTCATTATTATACACTATTAATTAAAGAGAAATAATAGAAGCCAGATGAACTTCTGCTCAGCCTAATTATCATGTCTTTGATACCAAATTGTGCAGAAAAAGAGAGAGTGAGAGTGAGCGAGCAATAGAGAGAGAGAGAGATGAGTGTATGGGGAGGTTCAGACTGGGACTTGGGACTTGGGGAGTGGAACTCGGTGAGGGGAGGATCTTACGCTGCATCCCAATATGGCACCCATAACCCTTCCTTGAAATCAAAGCTCAATTTCTTAATTACAGAATGAAATGAGACACACACACACACACACACAGAGAGAGAGAGAGAGAGAGAGAGAGAGAGAGAGAGAGAGAGAGAGAGAGAGAGGGAGATAAAGACAGAGACGGACTACAGGGAGGAAAAAGGGTGTAAGGGAATGAAGAAAGAGCTAACAGTAGTGGGTAAAGGGGTAGAGGGAACTGTTGCTCAGGGGAAAAACGGCAACAACAAACAAACAACAATCATCTGTTTTATCTCGCTTCTTTTCCTCCACATCTCGTCCTCTGTATGCATCTAGTGATCTCTGAACTCTGCGCTTCCACGCCAACTCCCCTGTTGCCTTGTTTACATGTTGTTGCCGCTGCCGTGTTCATAGCACATTGATCATTACCATCATTATATGTCTACGATACTGCATGTCGAGTCACAAATCAACTTTCCTTCCATCCTTTCTGCTGGTCTAATGATCTGACTAACTTTGCAACCTCTTCTTTTTGTTGAGATGTCTCTTCGCTCATTGTCATTAAAGTGCTGTAAAAACACACCTGTTTGTTGTCGATGTCGCGCATATGTCAAACCGCTCGCACCGTGTGAGTGCAATGCTGCCGGCAGCTCCGCCGCCTGTATGAGAGATGAGGTTCACTAGAATGAGAGTGAGAGGCAGACGGAACGATGCCGGACGCAACAGGAGTGACGACAGGGTGATCAGCAGCGGCTTTCGGGGGAAGGTTTTCAGCAGTAAATGCAATGTGAATAAGTCAAATAGCGGGAAGACAGAGAGATGGAGATGTGGAGAGAGGAAGAGGAAAAGTCAAAAGAGATAGGGGAGAGGGAGAGAGGAAGAGGGAAGGAGAAAGTGGTGGCACAGCTGAGGTTGACACTAATGAGGAGCCTTTGTGATGGGACCTGACAGAGGAGAAGAAAGCAGAATCCCCCGACACCGATGCTCCACAACACTCCTCCGCTTAATTGGGAGAGCCAGAGCCCACAACGAGGGTGTGTGTGTGTGTGTGTGTGTGTGTGTGTGTGTGTGTGTGTCAGAAAGAGTGTGTATCTGTTTTAGGAGGAGTAAGTGAATGTAAGACAAAGCAGACTTATATATGCTCACTTAATTAAGCCTACATATTGTGTGTTGGTGGATAAATGTATGTAATAGCGCTAATGTAGGTATTCACAGCTCACTCCGTGTTCTTGGTGGATTTTCGCACTTTTTGGTCCAGAATTTCACGCTTTTAGTTGATGTTGGCAAGATACGCAGCTTAGAGCATTACATGCACGCTGATGGCTTTGAGGTTCACACATCGGATATCTGCCATCTTCTCACATTCTTTTAAAAGTGTCAGGAATCCAATGTAATAAGCCCACCCTTCCCGTCTTGCAGAGCCCACAAATGTACATGCATACTGTACACACGCGTTCACTCACTTACACGCCTGCATGAACTGAGGATTTGCACTCGACGTTGCAGTGCAGCACTTGTGCACATGCATGCACTTAAAACGTGCACTTGTGTGCGGACACAAGTGGGGACACTCGCTCTCTCCCTGCAGTGCAGTTTCCATCTTAGACTCTGAATCAATCATTTTTAATTTATCAGAGGGGATTTGTGTCATGAAGGCTGATGCCAACTCCAATAAGAGGAAAAAAACAACACAACAGCAGTGAAAAAGCCAGAGCAAATCCCTGCTCTGATGCGATTATAACACACAACCAAATCAGGGCTGACTTGAATAGACACAGAACACAAAATCATATTAAGTGAAATTCGATGTGCATGGCATTACATTGCTCTCAATCTCCACTCTTTTCTCGTTCTGCTCTTCTCTCCCTCATTCTCTTTGACTTTCTTACTCCATTCCTTCCTGTCCTTTCTATCTGTCATCATCACCATCGCCTTCCAATTTTTCAATGCTAGTGACCTGAAAAATGTGTTGCCAGTGACTTATACGGTCCCTTCCCCTTCTCTGAGTGGATCCTCTGTTTTCTGCCGCCGGTAGTTATTCTGCCATCCACCCTCTCCCTGGGGACAAACTCTGTTAGCTTCTCATGACACAGGTAGCACCCAGGCTTAACAGCAACAGATTGGAGCCAGATACCATATCATTCTCAACAATACCGCAGATATATGGTAACAGATGAAAGGCAGTCTCATAAACACTGTTGAAATGTGGCCACAGCAAAAGCTCTTGTACAACAATGTTTGATTTAAATGACAAAATAGCTATGCTGCGAGCAGGTATCTTGTGGAAAAAAAAAAACACAACAGTTTTGCGATCAGCAAGAGAGGTGAGTCGGGGAGAGAAACTGCGAGGTATGGGGGGGGGGGTTCAAAATACAGTATAGAGAATGCGAGAGAGAAGAAGCTGAAGAGATGGATAGAGTAGGGTTGTTATGTCAGAGGCAGTCGAGCTGCTCTCATCTTGCCATTATCTCAAGCACCCTCACATTACCATAATAATGGCTTTTAACCAAATGTAGCACTCTCCAACTCTCCAAAGCTGCACAGGCAGAATCTGTTTTAACCAAATGTAAAACACTCATCGACGGGCAGAATCAGAGGGGCTTAACGTTAACATCACCATAGACCAACGAGTGCTGTGTGGAAGGCATGTGTGGGTTTGAGTGGGAGTTTCAGCCTGGATATAGTCCACTGATGTAGTCTTGATTATACATATAATGTACAAAGATCATTTTGTGTGTCATATGCGCACCCACAGATATACATCCCTGTTTGACTGCTGTAAATGTTCTGCAGCAACACATATCAGCTGTCCAGTATGTGTGTATGCATGAGCGTTTGTGTCTATTCCTAATCACGCTACATGTGCTGCTTGTGTATATACATGTGTCGGTGTATAAGTGCGTGCGTGTGCGATTGTGTGAGTCAGAGTTGAGCTCCAGGTCTGGCCAGGTACTCTGCATGTGTTTCCCCCGTCCAGATGGCCTCTCGGCAGGCCTGGGCTGGGGCGCGGGGTGTCCTCCTGCCCTCCCACCCAGTTACCGCAGAAGGTCGACTCGACCGAGCCGCCCGCCTGCCCTGCGATGCCGCCTTCCAGACCAACAGCTCCCTGCCAGAGGAAGAAAAAGAGCCAGAAAATGGTATTGAAAGCCAGTTTGTGCCATCTATGTCATTAAGCAGGTGCATATATAATAATGACCTTCTGTTAAACTGATCAGAGAAACACACACACGGACATGACATTTCACACACACACACACACACACACACACACACGGACATGACATCTCTTTTTCTTCCTCTCACATGTTCACATTTCTGTATTCCCGTCTTTTCCCAACGTCGCTCTACCTCCTTCCTCATTGTCTCTTTCTTTTACCATGTCTCTGGTGTTACGGTGTGTGTG